>JAODLM010000151.1:0-15000 GCA_036937905.1 Salvia rosmarinus
TTTTGGTGGAATTGGAAATTTAGAGAAAATGTGGCTATTTGAAAAATTGAGGACATTTTTGGAAGATATTTCAGCTGTGCTTTTGAAATCTGTATGCTATTTTCTTGTGGTTGGTTGAAAATTTACAAATGTATCTGGTATTGGTTGGTGGGGTATAATACGGTGATAGGTTGTCTGGCTATTGTAATTAATCATTAATAATTTTGGAAAATATAATACATTTAGTGAACAAAACATGATAAGCAAAATGTTTTCATTGCTGAAAAAGAAAATGAAATCAAACAGAGTGTTACTTGGGAATGGAGATAAAATTAGTGATGCATAAGTTCTTTCACATAGTTATTGGAGGATGGATATACACCTGCTGCAAACACAAGATTATCACTGTGGACTTTGTTGGTTTATAATTTTACAATTTTGTCCTGACTCCTCAATCTCATCTTGTTTGATCAGGATGTACACACGGAACTCATTCAATACCGTCGAGCACAGATGATTAAACAGGGATTATTTAAAGAAGATCTAACTGTGGATTCATACGCTAGAAAAGGAAATGGTTCATGCTCACTAATGCCCGAAGAGGTATTACTTTCTCATGTTATGAGTTTATCCTTTCCTTTTCTTCTTCTAATCTGGGTATTTATGTTGAGTTGCTAGGATAGTTTAGTTGGGATTTTGAATCACACTTTTCATCATGTCTTCGTATTTTGTGCTGTAGTCCTTGCCTGTCATGTAGGTTCTTGGTTGTACTTGTTCTGCTTGATAGAGATATTTATCTGCATTATCTGCAAGTTTTTGACTGTTTTTTACTTCTTATTGGTGGTGAGATATTTCTTCATCTCCTGTAGTGGTTCTTTATAATCCCCACATCTTCATCTGCTTCAGATTTTATCAAGTTATTTGATTGATAAACAGATGAAAAAGATCATTATACTCGGTCAAAAGTTGAAACATACAGTCTATGCAATCGAACAGGCTATAATTGTTGAGTTTCCAATAGTGGTTCTCATATAGCATTTTTCTAGTATATCTTCCTACTTGAACCATGATGCTAATTTCTTATCTAAAAAATATTTAGGTTGGACTTCTCCTTCGAGCTATGGGTTACCCTCCTAGAACAAAAATATACTTGGCAGGTTCTGAAACCTTTGGTGGTCAACGAGTACTGATTCCTTTACGTGCCATGTACGCCAATTTAGTGGATCGTGCTTCTTTGTGCAGTAAACAAGAGTTAGCCAATGTGATTGGCTGGGAAACCCAGCTTCCCACAGATTCTTATGTATTTCCACCAAAAAGAGTGCAAAGCAACTCAAAGAAGAATGGAACAAGGCTGGTCCCGTCCCCGCCTCTCCCTCCGCCTCCTGATAGACCTATTTATCGACATGAGAAAGAAGGCTGGTATGGGTGGATTGCAGAAAAAGATTCAGAACCAGACCCTTCCCCAAATGATTTAAGGGACCAAGCTCATCGTCTGCTGTGGGATGCTCTTGATTATATAGTGTCTCTGAAAGCTGATGCATTCTTTCCAGGTTTCGACAATGATGGTAGTGGATGGGCAGATTTTTCCAGCTTAGTCATGGGACATAGGTTGTTTGGTATGGCCTCGAGTAGAACATATAGACCCGACAGGTATAATGCCCGATGTTATTATCTGATTTTCATGCTAATGCCCAAGGTTTTAATCTTGTCTTGTCAAATATTTTCCTCGTCAATAATTCGTTCCTGTTCATTTGTGCAGGAAATATCTCACTGAACTCTTAAATAGCACCAGCGATCATATTTATCATCCTCCACGCAATTGGACTCTTGCTGTAAGAGAACACCTCAACAAAAGCATGGGAGAAGATGGCATTATGAAAGGATTTCGTCGGGTGAAACCAAAGTCATTTCTTTCCCATCCCCTGCCCGAGTGTTCATGCACAAGCATCAACCGTGCTGATCTTGTGCAGTTGCAAAAGAGCAGTAAATATAAAATCATATACGAAGGGCAAGATGAGTGCCCTCAAGGAATTGCAGTGGGCGGATCACAAGAGAGCAGTGATGATACTGAAACACAAGAAGATGAAATCGACACAGATATTCTCGAATCAGATGAGAATAGCTGCTGAGACGATCCTCTATGGAGCAGGACGAGGAAATGGACCCTGATGATTAAGATCGGTACATAGTTACCACTCCGCTTGATATGGCCATCAATATTGTTTTATTAAGTCAAAAGGTGACATTTTCTTGAAGAGCGTAGCTTATCGAGGCAGCAGTGTAGCACGTGCATTGCGAATTTTGTGGGCTTCAGTTGTCAAGTTATACACAGGTTTTGGATATAGCTTTAGTTGAATGCAAACTTATTTTGCTCAATTTTAGTTTTGGAGGATATAGAAGGATGATAATTGATAGAGAATACGGCATACAGAATTTTCTACACATTAAAACAGCATTGTACATTTTTCCTTCAGTCAAATCTTTTAATGAATTGATATTCATAACACATAGCATTGTACATTTTTCCTTCAGTTAAATCTTTTAATGAATTGATATTCCACATTGTATTTGGGGCACAGATTACTCTCTCGCTCTCATGATTGTTTTCACAAGTGAATAGTGCCATTTCTGGGGTCTTTTTTTTTTAACATGGGCAATATCCGCAAATATAATATTTTAGGCTAACAGCTACTGTGCCATTCACTCTGGAACAATAATTGCAGTAAGCTCGTACATCCATTTCTGACGCTAATTTCATGTTCTCCATGGATTATAATTAAGGCATAGTCAAACTGAGTCGAGATTAATATAACCACGCTCAAACTTGGTTTGTTTATTATCGAGATATTCCTCGAACTTTTTACTGAATACTTGATGTTCGCGAACTTAATCGAGCCCAAACAATTTCCTATATTTAGATTTATACTGAAAATATTCATGGTTTTTATAAAACAAATAAAGTTAGTTAAATACTTTATACAAGTATTACTAATTATAGTATAAAATATATATTGTATTTAGTCCATAAATATATTTTTTCAAGCTAAACCATTTAATGAATTTTCTCACATGGTAATAGCTGAATACTGTCAATCTCAAGCCTTGGTTCTTTTAGCTAACAAGCTAATAGTTTCAACTATCAATCTCAAACCTAGATTCTTTTAGCTAACTAGCTCAAACGAGCTTTTATCAAACTAATATCCATAAAATTGAATAGTTTGGTTCAAATACAGTCCTAAGTCCTAACAGTCCTAATTGTAATTATAACTACTCAACAACCATCAACAGTTCTGATCTTATGCAGTTGCAAATGAGCAGTAAATTAAATATAGATAACTATATATAGACACACACACACACACACACACAAGATATAAATTCGATATTTAGAATAAGTTCCACTTTTGCGCAGCAAGGATTTTCTCACTTTTAAGCTTACAAACAGTAATACACGAACATCTCAAGGGAAGTAAAAAAGTAATATCAGCTCTTTCACATAAGTCAGTAGCTAATGGCTGCCCTTTCTCTAGTAATAAATTTTGACCAAAATATTCCAAACATGTTTATTAACCAAAACGATATTACGGACTGAAGGCCACACAACTGCGAACAAAAAATACATTAGCCACTAAATTACTTATCCTAAATTCTCGAGGGCATGTAAAAATGTCACCTACTGATTATCCATGAAACTACAGAAGCGTAAAGTTTGCTCTTGACAATAAGCAACAACAATCCCGAAAGAGATTGAGCACCTCACTTTAGCATTTTAATGGAAATTATGCAGAAGCGGCGGTTTCAGCACTGGCGCCTTCCTGCAAATCCCCGACAGCAGTAATAAGAGCTTTTGTTCTACCGTTGAGAACTATGCCATTTGCATTCATGTCCTTGTGCAGCTTTTCAGCAGTCTCCCAATCTAGAGCCTTGAAGCAAAGAGATTTAATCAGTTTATTGTACTCATCGTGTTTAGGTTGCACCCCGTGCTGCCTCATCTCACCTAACAGACTCACAGCCTTGTCAAACTGCTCAAGCTTGCAGAATCCACGAATGAGTGTGTGGTACGCAACTGGGGTCAATTTAGAGTGCTTCTTTTTGGCTTCATCAAGTATCTTGCAAGCTTCATCCATTTCTCCAGCCCTTGCAAGTCCACTCATAATCACGCAATAGGTGTATACATCAGGTCTCAAGCCTCTACTCTCCATCACTTTTATCATGCTCAGAGCCTCCTCCATATTCGCACTTTTAGTAAGCCCATTGATTACAAAGTTGAATGTGGCATTTCCAGGAGGAGGGCCGGATTCCATCATCTCAAGTAGAAGCTCTTTTGCCCTGTCGACATCCTCAATCCAACACAGCTTCCTAATGACGCTTGAAAAGGGCTTGATTGCATACTTCCGATCCTCTGCTGAATACTCATTCAACATCCCCAAGGCCAAGGACACAGTTTCTCTATCAAGTTCCAAGTTGATTTCATCATAAGTTTCCTTATTAGTTTTCTCAATTCGACAAAGAGAGTTGACCAAAGAGTTAATAGATGATCTTGGGAGATCAATCTTTTTATCCTTTGCATATAGATACACCAAATGTGCCTCTTTTGCCATGCCCCCCTTGCACAAGTAGGAAATTATCTTTCCCACCCTACAAGCATCAGGCAGCTTATCCGTAGTTAGCATCTTATCACAAACAGACCAAGCCCAATGATAAAACGACCTCCTGCAAAGAGCTTCAATGGTTATATAATATGTATCAGCATTAGATGCACATCCAAACTCCTCAAACTTATTGAACACTTCAAATGCTGCCTTCCCCTTCCCCAACCTCGACAACCCTACCATTATTTCGTTCAAACACTCCGAACTGACCACCCCCTTCTCCTTCTGTGCTACCTCATTTATCAAATCCCACAATGCATACACTTCTCTCCTCTTGTTCTGTGTGCATATCGAACGCACAAGCTCATTCAGCACCTGTGGAGTTAAATGGAACCGCGGTTTCTTCAAAGCCCACCTGAAGAAACTGATCACATTCTCCCGTGGCACACAGGGTGTCTGAAGCACCTTCATCACAAGATCGTGGTCCAAAGTCAAATTGATTCCTTCCAAATGATGTGCGATTGAACCATGAACCACGCCGGAACTCTGCAGCAAAGACAACAAGCTCTCCACCTTCTCTGCATCATTCTCTTTCACCAATCCCACACCCTCCTCCGCATAATCCAAAATTTCATCGACAGCAACAGAACCGCCGAATAACTCTCCCAAACCGTTATTCACATCGGGAGTATTGGGAACACCATCAAATATGGAATCGTCATTCTCAAATCCACCAGATTCATTCAACCCACTGAAATCGAAACCATCAGTGGTTTCATTATCCTCCGAAATCGGTGGCTCAGAGGGCAGGTCGTCGCGACTCTCAGCTGAATCGGACGAGAAAAATCTGGGGTTCTGGTGCGCGCTCGAGAAAAACGAAAATCGAGATGCGGATTCAACAGTTAGTGGTGGTGGTCGGTTTGCTACCTGAAGATTGATGGGAAGATGCAGCTTCCGCGGCGGCGCCGCACGCCGGTACAGCAAAGCTCTTCTTGCTAGTGGCCTCCACATACTGTGTCTGCGAAGCTTAGTGAAAATGAAGGCGGAAAACCCTAAATCTGGTGGTGAGGAAGGTTGTTGCGCCTCTTAGAATATTTAGTTGGGAATTAGATAAGAGAATTGCTTGAAAGTAAATGGGGATTTTCTAATCGATTTTCATTTCTAAAAGTCTGAAAGTTTTTCCTTTAATTTTTTATACACATATATATTTTGTTCAAAATTTTGTTGGAAAAATAACATTTTATATTTTTAATTGTTTGCATTTTTATAATTATATTTTAACATATGTGAAATTATAAATTAATACATATATTCTCATTTTATTAATAGTTTTCCGTATTAGTAAAAAGATTTTTTGTGGCATAAATTTCGGCTGATTAGATTTTTTGGTAGATATGTCAAGATAGATAAGAATAGGATATGATCGTAGATAATGTTAGATTTAGATCGTATCTTATTGTTTTAGTAGATAAGATATAAAATATAGATAACAACCTCATTGTTTGGAGACATTAATTACAAATATAGATTACGAAACAAAATGACAAAAGAACCCCAAAACAAATAAAAATGAGGCTAATGACCACTACTACCACCGTAGCGGTCGCTAGTCCGTGTCTTATGCAGATTGGATATAGATGTGGATCAACCGTGAGATACACTTACCAAAGAGCTACAGTGTATTATATCGGGCTTTACATATATCACGGGCTCGTGAGATAATGGATCTCACGTACCAAACAAACAGATAAGTCAAGATATGTTCCCTATCCAGAGCATATCTGACCTACCAAACGAGCCCTTAACTTGAGCTAGAAAATTTCTACACTAATTTTTCAATCCGACATCATTTTGACATTAAAATTTATTTGAATAATTACAAAATCCTAACTATGTAGTGTCATATTGATAACTCATAAGAAAATAATTTGAGAATTTTATATTTCAAGTTGAGGAATTTCAACCGTTGATGACGAATCAATATGAATTGATGTCACAAGAAAATGAAATTTTTTTAATAACTACTGTAGTAAATTTTTAACAATAATGATAGTATGAGTATAAATTAAGTTTACACATATTGGATACAATTATGAAAATAAGTTCAAAGATTAGAGTATAAAATGTTATTTTATGAAATCTAAAGTATACAAAGAATTTTTGGCCCGATTTTCATTCTATTAGAAACTATAAAATTAAGTAGTTGAATGTGAAAAATAAAAATAAAAAAATTAATTGGACTTCTATTTGGTAATCTACAAAATTCATATTATATTAAAATTCAAGGAATTCAAAGGAAATAATGTTCACCACTCGTATGTTTTTTATAGCACGTAATTAATTTAGAATTTCAAAAATTATTATATGACTTTTAGAGTTTAGCTTTCAGTAATTCCTAAGACATATAGTATTTTGCTAGCATTTTGAAGTGTTAAAAATTGAAAAATCAGACGATATATTTGATTAACCAAAATATGTATGTTCATATAGGAAAAAAAATCTAAATACATATATTTTACAAATATTTTATACATTGTAAATTGTAATAGCTAAAAAGGTGAAATATAAGAAATATTGAGGTTGAAAGTGAAATTAGCAAAAGATATGTGGCTTTTACAGTTCTTAGTTTTGCTGCAACTATAGCACCCGCAACCGTTACCCATCCTAGAAGGGAAAATAGAAACCAAAAAAGGAAATGTAAAGACAACGCAAAATCCCCGTTTCCTTCTCCCTCTCCCATCAACTCCACTCCTAGGGTTTTTCCCCCAAATTTCAAATCCCCGTAAACCTAGTTCCCGCAAATTGTTGGTGGAGCTCTGGATTGATGATCGACGGCGGTTCGGAATCGGGTTCCGCGTCAAAACCAATGTCCACGTGCGAATCACACGGCGACCGTCTGCGGTTCATGGTGGAGCTGCGGCCGGGAGAAACGACAATCGTGTCTTGGAAGAAGCTTCTCAAGGAGACGACTTCCAGTAAGTCCAGTAAGCATGGACCGGGAGCTGCTGTCCCGTCCTCGGCGGCCAATCCGCAGCCAGCTCCGCAGCCCCATCCCCCGCCTCCACCACCTGTATTGGCGTTTCCGGAGCAACCGGCGGAGATCGATGTGAAGGATTCTCAAGGTCAGGCCGGGACGAACCGTCTGAGCACCGTGATTGAGAAAATCGAGCGAATGTATGCGGTATGTTTTCGTTAAATTTAGGCCTTTTCTTTAGTTGTGGGAAGAGGGGATTGGGATTGGTGAATTTAGTCTCAATGCATTGTTTTGGGATGCTGCTCCAATTTTTTTATAGTATAGGTTAAGGTAAACTTGGCGTTGGTACATTTTGCTATTTTTTGCTTAATCACGGCTAGACGAGCAATGAAATATTTTCTTGTTACCCTCCTGCGCCGGTTATTCAGCGCATATGGTGGATTAGTTTATTGGAAACATGTTTGTTTTTCTTTTCCTTTGCATGTTTGACAGATTCTGTTTACATTAGCAAATATAACACTTGGCACGGATAATTCATGTTATACAAGTGTAACTTTTAGGGTGAAGGAACTAGTGAAGATGAAGAAGTTTTTCTTGATGATGTGCCAGATGATGATGAGTATGATACAGAGGATTCCTTTATTGATGATGCTGAGTTGGTAATTGCTACGGTTTTATCAATTAAATTATAGCTGTACTCCCTCCTCATCTCTGCTTATGTCATGCATGTTGCTTGCATTGTCGCCGGATATGCAGGATGATTATTTCCAGGTTGATAACTCATCAATAAAGCATGACGGGTTTTTGTTAACCGTGGGAAGTTGGAACGGATGTAAGCGTTCTTCAGATTTACCTTTGATGTCTTTTATCAACAAAATAATATTACGACTATATCATAGTCTGCTATCTTGCAATTGGATGATTCAGGTTTGGTTGGATATATGGTAATATACTAATGTCACTTACTGAGATTGATATAGTCTTTCTTATAACCCTTCCGTCCTAAGACCAACCACAATACTTGTTCATATGCCCTAATCTTTGGAATCGGAGACATAAAATAAGACACAACTTATTTTGTTGCACACTAATCTTTAAGGCGGGAAGTATATATTGCTTCGGGATTTCGTTTGCTGACTTTTACTGTAAGATCTGTATTATATTTTGAATTTGATGAAATAATAAATTTTCAAGTGCATATGGATAGTATAGATATAACTGTTTGAGTTGTATATGAAGCAAATGATGTTTTTATTCCTCCCTTTTTTTGAATCACAAGTGATGCAATGTTTTTGATTGCATCTGGTGTTGTCCTTCTATTAGAATGGATATATTTATCCCTTACGATCTGCTGTTAAGACCCTTGAGTATGTCACTCAAATTTATATATCCTTTATTTTGATCCTTGCACATAGTTTCTATTTCTGTTGCTGGTTCTATTCAACTTGTGTCATCATAAAAATTGGGAACCAGTACCTTATTTCATAACTGTGTTTTTTTCTTTTCATTTTATTAGTTGGCTAAGGTTTTATTCCTCTAAATGTGCAGTGAACCTGCCACATCGGCTAAACAACAGCCGAGGAAAAGGAGACGAAGATGTGACAAAAACTCAAGGTGGGAATGAAGATGGACAAAACCCAAATAAACACATCAAAATAGGAAATAAAGGAAGAAAATCATCATCGTCAATTGAAAGAAATACAACTAGTCAGTTCAACATGCATGTTACAAATGTGCTAGAGGCTTCTCAAGAAAATGCGGCTGAAGGTTCAATTAAGAAGAAAACTGCAGATAATCAGACTGGGATGGATCCTTCAGGATCATCAGAGTACAAGGTTGCTGACCAGCAAAAGATTGGGGTCTTATCATCACAGAATCACAATAGCAAATTGAAGGGCAGTAGTGAACTTCAAGATGCTTCAGCTCAGAGGCCAAATAGTTCACCTGTAAGCAAGCCTCAGTATGGCAAACTAAATAATGCTAAGGAGCTAGACCAATCTATTCAACAAAAAGAAAAAAGTGGACCTGTTGAAAGATTTGACCTTAATATCCCTCCGAGCAGAGACTTGCCACAAATAGCGGTGTGTGATTCTTTGTGCTGCGGTTCTTCTTGAAGTGGTTATCTCCATTCGTATAAATGTTTAAGATGATTTGTCATGTAGTAGCTGCCCATGATCATATCAAATCATTTTCAAACAACTACGGCACGGACTTGGTTCTTTGTAGACCTGTCAGTCTAGGGAGTTAATTTAGTAGCTTTCTAGCTTCTGATTCCTTACCAACGTGATGATACCAATATATGACTTCAGCTGTAACGTTACTTCTACAGAAATAGAGAAATTCCTTATTATTGGGGACTTAATAGCAGACTATTTTGAAGAGTTGACCTATTATTCTTATATGTTTAATGATGACTCACTAGAATGACTGGTAATTTGAATCAGTATTGTGTATCTTGTCACTTTTATTTATGATGAAACATGTCTAATTCACATGTATCATTTTTAGCCCTGTTCTATACATGCTGGCTGATAAATGCATATTCCTACTTTGTCCTTAATCTCAAATGTTCGAGTAGAAAGTAAGCATCTTAAATCTGTTATAGATTTATATTGGCAATATTGATCTCTCAATTTTTGCCTTTTATCTTTCTACGATCAATTTATTATTGTTATTCCTGATGAGATCTTTATACATATCTTTTCAGAAGGCTCCCATGTTCCAAGAAAAGAAGGATCTAACGTTAGACTAAAACTACAGTGCTCGACAAAGCCATTAAAGAGTTAGAGAAGACAGTTGCAGAATGTATTTACGAACCCTACTGCAATGGTACTTTGCTTTCTTTTAGTGTGATATATTATGCCATGATTGCTTATTTTCGCTCGTGTGTTTTGAAATAACAGCTAGACCACCTTCAACGGAGGTACAGGATCCTGACAATTCTTCTCAGGGAGTCAAAAGGAGATTGTCACCTGAAATAAAGCAGAAGCTATCTAAAGTTGCTAGATTAGCGGTACTTAAGATGCTATGATTTCATTTTATCTTTAACACTTAATCAATTACTTCATCTTGGTTTGTGCTTTCTTGAGGCTGCAGCTCTATTTCTTGGTAATGTCAAACATTTACATTTTTGGAATGGCTGCAGCAAGCTAGCTATGGAAAAATACCAAAAGATGTAATCAATCGTCTGATGAGCATCTTAGGCCACTTGATGCAACTTCGGACATTGAAGGTATCTTCTCTTAGATTAGTAACTAACATATGAATAGGATTAGCAGTTTCCTTTCACTACAATCCCTTCATTTTCCGTGGTTAGTATCTTTAAGCTTATTTTGGTTAAGCAAACACTCTAGTGTGATTAGCGGTGCTGTTACGTTTTTTTCTTCTCAATTTTGCATGTTTTCTTCTGGGTAGCTGTTATTGACCCCCTTCACCTTTTATCTCTCTTTATTTCCCCCTCCTTGTTGGTGCCTGTGGGGTTTGGTGGACGGGGAATGTTGTAATGGACTGTAGTTTTGACTTACTAATGACTTCATGAACCTTATTTGTCCCTTCTTATTCTGAACTTGATTATATATCAGCAGCTAGCTGAACGCAACATTTTGTAATATTTCCTCTGAACTATATCCAAGCTAATAAAGTATTCTTTTTTATCAGAGAAATCTTAGAGTAATGGCCAATTTGGGATTGTCAGCTAGACAAGAGAAGGATGATCTATTGCAGAAGACAAAACAAGAAGTTGCTGAGATGGTTAGGCAGCGGTGCAATATATGAAATCCAAAGTATGCATTTTACTTGTATGCTCTAATTGCAATAATGGGCATGGGATTGTTAGTGTTGAAAAATTATGATTTTCCTATTTGACCATACCATAAAAAAGCAGATAAAGTTTGCTCATAAGTGATCTCTCCTACTGGAATGCGTTATGTCAAACACACAACACCCTACCTTCACCACCATGTACCTAGGGTTCTTGAGCTGAATATTGATATCAATTTTATATTAACAGATATCTAATCAACTTTGCAGGTTCAGCAACAAACTGCCACAGATGATTTTCAAGAAATTGGTCAGGAAGAAAAAGAAGCCTTGAAAAGAAAATACAGCATGGACGATGCACTGGAGAATAAGATTTGTGACTTGTATGACCTTTATGTTGAGGTAATATATCAGATTATCATATTTCTTGATGAAGTTTCCTCCTAAGTAGATTTATTTTTCTGCCTTCCCATAACTTTTATAATTCCAGAGACTAGAAGAAGATTCAGGACCCCCTGTGAGAAGACTTTATGAAGAGGTAATCACGTAAGATTTGTATTATTGTAAACTAGAATAGGTAAAATGCATGCATTATCATATATCGGAAGTTGTGGACTATGCTCCTAGACTAGCAAGCATTGGGACGCCTCCTGGGGGCGACTCGTCCCGGTGATGGGGACGGCAAATGCGCCGGAAATATGTCCCGGGACGATTTTGTGAATAGGTGTATTGTTGACTTTTTATAACAAAAATACGGTCAAAATACGTTGACCAAGAAAAATACGTGAAACCCTAGTTTTTTTTTATAAAAACCCGCTAGATTCAATCTTCTCTCACAAACTAAAACCCGTTTCTCCACCACCTGGTTCGCCTCAGCTTGGGTTCGCCGCCTGGCTCACCGTCGCCATCGCCGCGGTCTCCGTCGTGTTCAAGGTGAAGCCGTCGCAGTTCTTTGTTCGTCGTGTTCAAAGGCAAATAGGCAAACAGCCTGTGTTCGCGTCGCTGCTGCTCGCCGTCGCCGTTGCCGGGGCTCGCCGTCGCCGTTGCCGTTGCCGTTGCCTGGGAACTCTAACCCAATTTCTTTACTTGTTTTAGTCTTTAGTTTGTGTTTTATGTTTATTAATGTATTAAGCATCTTTTTATTTGCTATGTGCTTAGTTTTATGATGGATTATGTGGTATTTGTTATGGATTATGTGGTATTTGCATATTTTTTGTTAAATTATTGATATTTATTATATATAAAATATATATTAAATATAAAATACAAAACGTATTTTTGACGTATCGTATCTTCATTTTTGGAAAATTGATGTATTTTCGTCCCCATATCGTATCGTCCCCTTATTTCGTCCCCGTCCCCGTGCTTCATAGCTCCTAGATTTATAAACATTTTCCTTGGTGATAAATTCTTGTATGGTCTGTTAAAGTATGAGGACTTTTTCCTGGTCTGCTTATGGCTATGCTGGTGTGAGTATAGCTACGGGAGCTATTCTATTCTATAACAGGGCGGGAAGGATCATTTCCCACAACTCGGATTTGTTTAAGGATCTCACACATTTTAGCATGGAGATTCTATGGCAGATACTACTGCCTAAGTCAGCATGGAATGTTTTACTAGATGTACTAGCAGAAAACTTTGCCATGTGCTTTGAGTAATTCATGATTATACTCAAGGCAGGTGGAATGGATGGTGGGCATGATTTCACCTGTTATGTTACAAAGAGAGAAAGAGAGGAAGGGGAGGAGGGAATAGCAAGTGGATTTCTTCATGTATTGATCCTCTCCACTCTCTTTGGCTGTTTATAGAATCAACAAATATTTTGGCTTATCAAGTATCATCCAGTTTCATAAGGGCTATGCAAGTAAAAATCTGATGTGTGCATTTCCCTATTGCAGCTTACAGCATTATGGCCTGGTGGAGTCATGGACACAGATGGAATAAAACGTGCAATACATAAAGCTAAAGATAGAAGAAGGGCATTAAGTGGCCGACGGAGGGTATGTATATCAATTTCTCATTTTATTCTGTTTTCCAGAAAGAAATCTGAAGGCGTTGGCTCAATGCTCTGCACACTCGAAACTATAAGGGCACACTCCAATGCATACTTGTGTATTTGTTGAGGCAGGAGCAATAGATTCTGAACTCATTTTGCACAAATTACTTGTGCCAAATTTACCACTAAATTTCTTTCTCTCAGGATCAAGAGAAGGTTAAGAGGAGGAAGGTGCTAGCACAGAATTTGGAGTTTACTGTCCGAAGGAAGCTAGTATTGTTAGTCCGGCAGTGCATATTCACGAAAAGATTTTGTCGGAGTCCCATGACCATGATTCACCATTGATGACTAAGCTGGTCCAGAATGCTGCTGTATCTCAACCCGAACCTTATGTACCATTACCCGTTGCGATTGTCCCTAATGTAGACAAGCCAAAGCAAGAAAGAGTGAAGGCTAGCCCCAACAGCAATCCCACTGATGCCGTGCCAGTGGAGGTACTACCTAAAAAGAAAGTAAAAAAGAAGCAAATTTTAGATGCGGCTGAAGCTCAGCTCCACCTTGAGAAGGTTCCCGAGGCAGAGGAAAATCACAAACACCATAAGCACATTGCTGTTCCTCCTCCAAAATCGAACGTTCAGCATGTTGCGCAATCTGGCTCTGACAACCATAGTTGACGATGTGATGCCTGAATTAGAACGGTTTTGAATCACAGATACATGTCTTGATTTTCTTCTTAATGTTCCATTCCTGTTGTAGGTTATTGATGAGTTGTAGTTAAATTGTAATTATGTTTGTTGAAATATGATTCGCCATTACTAGATTAGGATTGAATTAGGTCATATCTAAAGGTGCTGACATCCACTTTGTGGTCTTTACTCCAACGAGAGCTTACTGTATATACTATTTTCATTTTATTATTTTTCAATAGAGATTTATACTCCAAATTCTATATATATATATATATATATATATATAGGAAGTGGATCAAATGAGAATCACATCTTTTTTGCGAACTCGAACCATGCATAAGGTCAAGATGATGCACAAGAAGGTATAAAATTGTGCATAATGAAAACTTTCTAAAATTATTTTGTTGTGCAACAATTTTAGAAAGTTTTAGATGCATAATCAGATATCTTGTTTTGCATCATCTTCAACGCCTTATCATTGGTTCTCAAGTTATCAAAAAGATGAGTTTCACCTGATCCAACCCTATATATATATATATATATATATATATATATATATATGAGAATGGGATTGGTTATGGTGTAGACATCCTTTATAGTTGAAAATAAGAACTATTTTTGACATTAGATGCACAAAATTTGACGGCTAAGATCAAAACTTAAGGTTGATGATACATCATTAATTTATTTAAATTTTAAATACAATGAATAAAGATGTAATAATATTTTTTCTGTCACTCACATTCTCTCTTTTCTCTCTCTCCCTCACGTTCTCTCTATTCTCTCCTCTCACTTTCTTTCTTTTCGATTTCTCTCTATTTATGCATATGTCTGAATGCATATTTAGATATGCATTTAAATAGAGGAGAATGAATTTGTGCATATCTGTGATCAAATAAGCATCAGTGGTTGCACATAATATGTGCATTATAAAATCAATATGTGCATGAACAAATATGTGCACATTTGATATTGTCGAATGCACTGTATGCACAAACATATAATTAAATT
>JAODLM010000151.1:20000-104772 GCA_036937905.1 Salvia rosmarinus
ATGTAACTTATATGAATTAACAAGCAGTATATTTACTTTGAGGAAAGCATAACAACATTGCAGGTTTAATATGCTTGACCAAATGCACCAACCATCTGGATTTTGATGAATGAACAAGTCTTCACATGAATTTATGTTTTCCCACATGCACCAAGCCTATACCGAAATTATGTAAGGAAAAACAAATATATTAATTTTTTTATGTCATAGAAACCCGAAGCAGCTATGTGGTACGTTTTGGATAAACTTTTGTTCTTGTATAATAACATTGCAGGTTTAATATGCTTGAAGCCTCGTTGATTTTTTAGATTCTTCCCTCATGCTAATTTTAAATATCCCAAATTGAGAGAGTGATAAAAAATCAAAGCAGTGGGATTTTCTTCATTTATTGAGAGAAATGCTTCTCACGCCCTTAAATGTTTGAGGTGGTCTCCTATACATTCATCGGCATATCACAAAGATACGGATTTTGATACTTTTTCAATATAAATGATATTTTTCTTCAATATAAATAAATACTTTCTAAATTATGGGGGAAAAAACAAATGATATTTTTCTTTAATGTAAATGATACTTTTCCTAACAACAAATGATAATTTTATCCGTCCGTACGGTGCGGACAGATGTACAAGAATTTTTGTGTACACATTTTACTTATCAAGCATCCATTTTAATTACTTAATTTCCAAAAATATGGTTGAAAATCCACGCATGACCTGGGCGAGCCACTCATATTTGTGATCCGAATTTTGTATTCTATGTATTTGCAATTTTACGCAAAGATCAAGATTTTTATGCATATTTTAGAGCTCATACATTATACCAATTTGTCCCAAAAATCGGACAATAAGGTTTAAATAAATCTAATACATACTAAGTGCGACAGGTTAGATAGATAAACAGGTACAATTTTATAGCTTGTTTTACTAGGGAAATATATAATTTCAAAAATGTCACAACATTTATCTGAATTTTAATTTTCACATCGTTGTCAAAACGTTGTAATTACAAAAATACTTTTCAATTCTCTTGCAATTATATAATTCTCAATTTTTTCAACAACAAAAATATGTCATTTTAATTCAAGTGGTACATATCAGAACAACTTTGCTTCTCTATTCTTCCCGTACCAGTTTTAATCAAACTTGTACCACCCCTAGTTTCGTGAAAAATATAATTATGATGAGACTTGTCTTGTATTGTTACAGTTATAAATGAGTCGAGTTATTCGTAAACTATTTTATTCTCGATCTAACAAAAATTTATTTGAACTCATTTAACGAAATTTATTAACTTATAGTTAAATGATTTAAACTTGAACTTGATCACGATATGCTCTACTCATTGGTTTGTAAAGCAAACTCATTAATGAATTTTGTGTAATGGGCAGCTACTAATTTTATACTTGACTTATATTTTATATTTTAACTAGTGATTATAAGTATATATAGTTATTTTATCCTAACCAACGTTATTTATTATAAGAAAATACGAATTTAGTAGATATAGTTTGAGTTTGATAATATCCAATAGAATTAGAGTAGCCATATTTATGATAAAAGTTATGGTGGATGCAACTCAATCTTACAGTTTCCCAAAGTGGAAAATCTTTAATTGAGTCCCTTTATTCCTGAAGACTCAAAAATGGTAAAATTCAGGAATATTTGGTAGCACAGTCACAGTGGAAAGGGCAGTGGTGGTTAGATGTCAACAACAATCCTTTCCTCTAACTCATTGCACGACACATTTCTTCAAATTATTATACCAATTAAACTTTTACTTCTTCTTGAGCTGAATAATTCACCTCCCTCCACAAATTACAAAATCACCCATCATATTTGTTAATAATGAATTAATCCTTGATAAACAAAATTGTGAAATTAAAGACAAAGAGGAAATGAAATATTTATTTGATGAAACGATCGATATCAACATTATTTAATTCGAACACATTGCGTTAAAGATTTAATTAATTTGGTTGAAGTTTAGGACCAATTGTATGTATGTATGTATGTATGTATGTATATAATAGGATGCATTAATTGTCGATGAGAGGGACGGAGCACCCACCATGATTGCACATTTAATTAATTCGTCTGACATTTAATTTAGTTTCTAAAATTGATTACAGCTAATACTCTAGTATGTATATTTTCATGTGCATAGAATGTATGTATCTCATATATTCTTAAATTCTCATGTTTAGCGGAGACTATGAAAGATTGATGTATTATTTCCTTAAAACACTCAATTTAGGTATTGGTCAATCTTATCTCTGATCACACATGTCAAAAATCCATATAATTAAGTGTTTCTTGAATTCAATATTAATTTATACAGATTAAGAGTGTGCTTAACTAAACTTATTTTAGAAAGCTTATAAGCACTAGCAACTTATAAAATATTTCAAGAGTTTATAAGTTGTCAAAGTGTTTAGATAATTGAGTTTATAAGCTACAGAAAGAATTACGAATTAGAGAGAGAAAATTGACAAGAGATGGAGTTGATAGAATATATATAAAAAATAACGAACTACATCATTATTTCTTGTAAGCTTATGAAAAAATAAATTGGAATTACGAAACTTATTTTTGAAGAAGTTTATAAACTGTTGAAGCTTATTTTTACAGCTTATAAATTATTTAGGAGCTTATTTTGCCAAACACTTGACAAAAGCTTATAAGCTCAGCCAAACACCCTCTAAAAATTGATAAATATGCATGCATGCCTATAAATCATACGTATACATGTATTTATGTATACATATTTATATTGCGAGTGTATGTCATAGGCATGCAGACACACACACACACTCAACATACAGTAGAGAGTGAAGAGAGAAGTGAACCATAAAAGGGAAGATAGAAGACTTTGCAATTTACTCTTGCTTATAAAAGATAGTAGTTAGAATTCAAGCCCTAAATACCAAACAAGAACAAGGTAAACAAAGTTTCCTCTGTATATTTTTACACATGCTTTTCTCTTAATTCTCCTATTAAAGAATTTCATACGGATCATTCCAGTAAGTTTTTGTGTAATTACCAGATTTTGATTATAGTTTTTTGGATCTGTTACTAGATCTGCAGTGGCAGAGGCTAAGCCTCAATAGAGATAATTTGTGTGTGTGTTTCTTGTACAAATGAACTCGACCTAATTGTCTGTATTCCAATACTGGATGATTTTATGTGTTTGATCATCACTCCTATATTAAGAAGTAATTATATATGTATATGTTTTTGCAGCAGTAGTATAGAATAATAATGGGAAGAGGGAAGATAGAGGTGAAGAGGATCGAGAACAACACGAGAAGGCAAGTAACCTTCTCGAAACGTCGATCGGGTTTGATGAAGAAGACTCACGAGCTTTCTGTGCTTTGCGATGCTCAAATTGGACTCATCGTCTTCTCCACCAAGGGCAAGCTCACCGAGTACTGCACTCCTCCACTCAGGTAAACACACACACACACACTCTTCACCTATATGTACATGTATATATATATATATTTATTATTTTTTGCAAACTTGTTTGTGACATGATCAATTAGATCTTTGTTTTGAAACTAATGCTTCGATTTATTCAATGATTTTTACTCTAGTTTTTTTTCAAGACTAAAGGTAGCAGTAGATCTAACTTCTGCTCTCTCTGTCTCTCTCTTATGCTTCTGAATGTGAACAGAAGTAATCAATTTCTTTTGACCAACCTGAGCCCATTGACCTTAATACCATCATTTATATGTGTAGTATCAAATTCCATGTTTGTGCGGACTGAACATGTTTGAAAAATCATAATTAACTGTCTGTCGTTGTAGTTTTAGCCCTTTGATTATGATATTCCTCTTTTCTGCAGTTCACAGAAAAAATGTTGAAAAAAAATCAAATAAGAATTGTCAAAACCTGATATCTAACGAAGCAATCTTTATGTAATTTCATGTGCAAAACCTAACAATTCGAAAGCAATCCGAATAGCAATTTTGCAATCAATTTTAATCTAATTGTAAATTACATGGGAAATTAAGCATCTTAAAGTTTTTCTTAATCTTGGCAGCATGAAGCAGATCATAGACAGGTACGCAAAGGCCAAAGGTATCTCAATTCTGGAACACAGCAACCGCGCCGCATCAGCGGCATACGATGTAATTAGACCTCTAAACCCTCTTGATTTATGTCTAAACATATAGTAATTAATCTTGTCTTTTAATAAAATCTCAGGATCAAGTGCTAAAAGAGTTGACCCGAATGAGAAGCGAAACGCAGAATCTGGAGCTTAGCTTAATCCAGAGGTACAAAGGGGATGACTTGAGCGGCGTACACTATGAAGAGCTGGTTGAGCTTGAGCACCAGCTTGAGCACTCGCTAAATAAAGTTCGAGCTCGAAAAGTAAAAATAGTTTTCTTTCTATTTAATTACAACATATATACGTTAATCTCAATTTAACATGTTACTATAACATATGACGGGAATTTTCTTATATCAGTTTCAGCTTATTCAGGAGCAAGTGGAAAATCTGAAGAGGACGGTATATTTTTTACCTATATATAATATAATATTATATTATCATCATAAAACATAAACTTAACTGTTAATTTTTGTTGGCATTATTTTGATTGATTCTAGGAAGTTCTGATGGAGAAGGAGAATCAAGAAATGTACAACTGGGTAAATGAATTCATCAGTCATTCAAATTTCTGTGAGAAACTTAAGGAAAAAAGATATCTTGATCGATTTAATTTGTTAGACATGTATGTGAGTGATGGATTTGTTGGTTGATTAAATGAGTAGTTGATGAGCAATCAGATTCAGAAACAAGCAGAAATAGAGAATGAGCAGCAGCAGCAGGCGATGACGGAGCTGAAGCTTGTGGAGCAGCAGCCATTGATGAATCAGTTCCCATTTTTGGGGATGATCTGCAGCTCGGAACCCTACCATTTCACACACACACATACCGCCTGTAGCCACTCACCCTAATCTTCAAGATTAGGGTAATATTCATTTTGTTATTTTTCCCACTAATTTTTTATTTAGATTTATTTCATTAGCACAAATGTTTGTGTGTGTACATATATATATATGCATTCTGACGTACATTTTGTTTTTCGTGGGTGTTGCAGAATGATTGTGCTGCGTGGAATGGATTCTAATGAAGATGGAAACGTTGGTGTAATTTATCTTCAAAATCTGTGAAAGGACATATATATACTATTATATATCTTGTTATTAATTTAATTAGGTCTATACTGGTTACTGTTCATGATTTGTAGCTTCAAAAACTTGCATTGAATATTTGTGTGCTTAATATATGTAGCTGGTGCTGTATTGAGATTGTCTTTCTTAATATGGATAATTTACCAATTTGTAAATTAGGAGATACAAAAGGGCACATTCCTCATATTTTGGAGTCTCATACTGCTCGTGCTGCTTACTCTTGTTTATTTTTACCACCCCTTATTATATAAGCCCTCTTATATTAAGGCTTGGACAATATTTAATTAAGCACAATTTTCTCTTGAATTAATTATTGGGTAAATTGCACCACACACCCTTATACTCTCTCTCTCTCTCTCTCCGCCAAACTGTTGCTCATTTCTTTTCATCACGTTTATTTAGAAAAATAATATAAAATGTTTAAATGAATAAAAGTATGTATAACCCCATCTGAAATTGAAAGTATTGTTGGGAATCCAATAACTAGAATTTCTAACGATACCATATTATCTCGAATATCTTTGTCGGGAGCAACCTGAAATTGGTCATAAAAGTCACACACCTCGCATAGTCACATACATAAAACATGCAAAGGTTTGGTACAATTTTTGAAAATTAACAAGAGGGTTTCATGCAAAATTTTGATAACAAATGGGTTTGCTAGCTGCATGTTACTCTAATTCTCAAAGTATCAAATATTGTTACTAAAGTATTAACTATTTAGGAGGGGAAACAACATTGGATCGAAATAAGTTTTCTGCATTCCTGCATTAGACAACATTAGTTTTCTCTCCGTCTAATGCACGATAATAATTATAATTATATACAAAATAAAAGATAATCACAACGAAAATTAGAAGATAAAAATCTGAAGATGAAACAAAAAATATTATAATTTAAGTGATTCTTTTAATGCAATATTCTTAGTTGTATTGGAAAAATAAAATAAAATATGTATACATGAACAAAATAAAAGCTTTATGAGCAACTTTCCATTTAACTCTGGAAATTATATAAACGCAATAGACTCAATTTGTTGGTAAACTGATACGCTTCTACATTAAAACAAATTACTCTATGTGTGCCACCATCGAAATTAAGACGATCAAGTTTACCATTTGTCATAAAATCGAGAAATAGTTGTATATAATTTAACTAATTTAAAAATAAAATGAATGGTCAATGTCTATATATTGAGACATGATAAAAAAATCATAGATATACGAAAATATATTTATAAAAAAGATCACCCTATTAAATCCTGAACTATTTCCGTTTTCACAAAATTATGCTAAATTATGGATAATATTAATTAAAATCATGAGTTATTGAGATTTTAACAAAAACATCATATGAGTAAACCTCCAATACTAGAATGTCGATGCGACTTGTCATATGCCTCAAAGAATTGTAATTAAGCTTTATAACAATTATTTGGCTGAAATATCGTCATTTCGAGCAACTTTACATGAAAAGTAAAATATTTGTTCATGTAATGTATCTTATAGTATTTTGTGTTAGAGAAAATTCTATCTTAACGGTGTGTTTTGATTAGATCTCAAAATCCTACTTTTGTATGTCATGCTGATATAACTTATGCTACTCATTTGTTCTGGAGTTAATCATTTTTGCTACAGGTTTCAGTAGAAGAATTACCAGCTTGGATATGTCGAAGACTGAAGGAGTTTGAGCAGTACTGAAACCAACCGTACTGATAGGAGTATCAATACCAGCACAACTGATAGAAGCTCAACTGAAGGATCGCATACTGAAGGCTGAAGTCAAACCAACTGATGTTTGAAGACTGAAGTATAGCGATGCTGATGAACAAAACAATTAGAGTAAAGTCGAAAACTGAAGACTCAAGTCGGAAGACTGAAGACTCAAGATCAAGATCGAAGACTCGAGTCTGGAAGCAAAGATATCGAGATATGATCGTCATACTAGCAATGATTGCCCTTACCGGAAGTCAATGTTGGTTACTAGAAGTCAAAGTGACTAGCGAAGTCAAAGTTGACGACTGGAAGTCAAAATTGGTTGATGAAAAGTCAAAACTGACTATTTCTACATCGTAGCTGAAAGCGTCATACTGACTCAGATTCCTAAATTGACAAAAGATGGAGTCCAGCCTGACAGAGCAGTCTTGATTGGCCCAACCTGAAGTCAACGTACTAATAAAACACAGAATCAACTCAACTGGAGAAACACAGACATTTTAGCTTTGAGTGTTTGACTCAGACTCGTGTCGCAGCGTATCTACAAAAGATCTTAACATACCAGAAGACCTTTTCAGAGTTGCAAAGCTACATCATACGATGATGTAGATCCTGACAACGACGTATGAGGATTCAAACTGGAAAAAATTCAAACAACAAATATAAGGATGTGATTGGTGATCCCTCCAATGGTACTATTCACCATCTCCTCTATAAATACGCGAATCTAACATTTGAAGGTTACCAAAAGATGCATATTCTTATTGTCAAAAGCATTCGAAGCTCAAAGCTCAAGAACTATTACACATTGATTTCGAAGAAGAAAGTCTACAGTGTTATCAGTAAACCTTAAGAGCTCAGATATATTTATTAGCTTAAGGTTTCAACATACACTTTTTTAAGTCTAGGATACTCTCTGTATATCTCAAGCCTATATATATTGAGTTTGTTGCATGTGACAACTCAGATCCTAGTTGGAATGCCCTCTACAAAAAACGCGAGTTTAAGTAGAAGTTTGGGTAAGTAGGCAACAAAGTGTTAGTCGCTGAAAGCTTTGCTATCTTTCACCTGTAAGCAACAATTTTAGGTAGACTGCACATGTAAGCAGTCAGAGGTTTCCTAGCACCCGCAAGCGTAGGAAGAACGCCAAGTTAGGCGGGATATAATAAGGTTAAATCTGTATCTAGGTTTATATCTTATACCCATAAACAAGATAAAATCCCAGTTAGTGGATTGACTGAGCAATAAGTCTGTGGACGTAAGAGTTAATCTCTCTGAACCACGTAAAAACCAAGTGTTATTTACTATCAATTATTTACATTCAGTATCGCATTTACTTTACATATTATTGAGCTGTCATCACCAGTACACAAGCAGTACAACATCATTTTGAAATACTCTATCAGTATCAGCTTTATGCTGGTGAGATAAATTAAAAACTAACTAAGTCATATTCGAGTAAGTGCTTTTAAGCCAGTTCAAGTTTTCAATAAGGCAAATACAGTAACCACCACATTCCGCACGCACATAGTTATCAGTCCAACTGACCAGCTGTCTCAGCATTCAGTAGGTTTGCTAACTGATATCACTTAGTACAAGACTCCCCTTATCTGAATTGACCAACAATACTGAACTACGAGTTTTTCAACTAGCTACTGCCATAGTAGCTAGTTAGTCTTGTGAAAAGGAATTTTTTTAAAATTTTCCTAACTGATGTATTTCTCCACCTCTTCCATACACCAGTACGTACCTCGGGGGACCCATCAGTTGGTATCCGAGTAGGTTGTTAGCAAAAACTACTGACTTTCCCTGAGGTCGTTGTTTTCGAACAGATCTTTCAAGTGATATATTTTCTGCATACTGTTGCATATCTGCTATGATGGAAACTAACTATAGCAGGTCATCTTCTCTCCCCACGTTCATGGTGGATAATTATGAGATCTTGAATTCAGACATAAAAGCTACCTCACTGCCCAACATTGCCGCATGTGAGAGGTCATCACCAACGGACCTATCATTTTAGAGAGAAGGTCACGAAAGTAAGCACAGAACCGGGAAAAAATCCTATATATGAGTACAAATCAAAGGATCGAGCTAACTTCACGTCAGAGAAGCGAAAGCAAGACGAGCTCGAAAACCTGACAAAAAATATCATCTTCGGAACAGTTTCCAACTCTCACTGATGCAGCCCAAGTTTTGTGAATTTAATTATTATGTGGCATATGGGCCACGTTTTTGTATCAAGATTTTCGCAGTATTTTTAGGCTTGATTATCTAGAGTCCTAGTCTATTAAAACTTCTTTTGTAAATTAGAGTTCTACTTTGATTAGGAGTCCTTCTTTGATAAGGATTATACTTCATTTTCAGCCTATATAAAGGCTTGCAAGCATACTGAAAATATTCACTTTTGATTTACGAATATATGTGAGTTTTATTCTCTCTTCATTAGCTCTTGAATTTTCTTGCATTTGCCAAGAAATTCAATTATCGATGTATCGACGAGACATCCATACCTCGTTCGTGTCATTCATCGTCCCCGAGTTGTCGCGTCAACTATCTAGTTGGGGTATAGGTGAAATCTCGACCTATATCACTTGAGGTTAGATTCAGAGGTTTGGGATATCCATTGGTTGAGTTTTTCAAGTCTTCCGTCTCGCCGATTGATTCTCCACGTCCAACGAGAATCATATCATTTGGTATCGAGTGACCTTCCGCCGGATCGGTGTCTCATAGGGTTCGCCAGATCGCCGATCGAGGCGATTGGATCTTATGGGGTGGGGATGATCGTCCCACATCGCTCATGAGGCTTATCCGGGTGGATATAAGGTCGGATTCCCACATTTGGTATCTTGCGAGGCTAGTGAATTGAAGTGGGTGAGTCCGTTTGATATAGGTGACGACTTGGATTTGAGGACAAATCCTTTTCAAGAGAAGGAATGATGCAGCCCAAGTTTTGTGAATTTAATTATTATGTGGCATATAGGCCACGTTTTGTATCAAGATTTTCGCAGATTTTTAGCTTGATTATCTAGAGTCCTAGTCTATTAAAACTTCTTTTGTAAATTAGAGTTCTACTTTGATTAGGAGTCCTTCTTTGATAAGGATTAGACTTCATTTTTCAGCCTATATAAAGGCTTGTAAGCATACGAAAATATTCAGCTTTTGATTTACGAATTTATGTGAGTTTTATTCTCTCTTCATTAGCTCTTGAATTTTCTTGCATTTGCCAAGAAATTCAATTATCGACGTATCGACGAGACATCCATACCTCGTTCGTGTGTCATTCATCGTCCCCGAGTTGCTGCGTCAACTATCTAGTTGGGGTATAGGCGAAATACTGACCGATATCACTTCGAGGGTTAGATTCAGAGGTTTTGGGATATCCATTGGTTCGAGTTTTTTCAAGTCTTCCGTCCTGCGTCGATTGATTCTCCACGTCCAACGAGAATCATATCACTCACATTAGGAAGCTGATGAAGTGTGAGACAACAAATGATATGCGGGACTCGCTTGAGAGCCTATGTGCTGGCTCTGAGGAGATAATAAAGAACAAGCTGACGATAGCTTGTCAGAAGTTCGTTAACTTAAAATGTAAAAGGAGAATCCATTGATGACATGGAACTCGATTCGCTATTATCATCAATGAGATCCCAATCCTAAGGAAGGACAAGTACACACAAGCGAGATCAACCTTAAAGTCTTATGGGCACTTCCAGTTAATGACTTGAAAGTTTACAGTAGAGTTTTCGGAGAAGGCGAGCTTCAATGAAAAGTCAATCGACAAACTCTTATCGGCCTCGAAAGTCGATGAATATGACATCCGACGTCTGTAAGAGCCATTAAAAGTCGACACATCCGAAAAAGAAGCTCAAGTCGGACGATTAAAGGCGCTATCATGAAAGCTGACGATTAAAGGCGTTATCATGAAAGCTGACAAGAGCAAATAGATCAAGAAAATAGCCAAAGACAAGAATATCACTTTAAGAAATATCACTTTAAACCTCAAACTATTAACTTTGTATCAAAAATATCCTGAACTTTAAGAATATCGCTTTAAACCTCAAACTATTAACTTTGTATCAAAAATATCTCGCTTCCATTTTTTTGCTTCGGACATTCTGATGTGACTCATCGGATAAGAAGAAGATATCCTTTGTCTAATTTGGGAGTTGAAAATGGACACAAGATATTTTGATACGGTTAATAGTTTAAGTAAGTGATGTTTTCTAAAGTTTGTGATATTTTTGATAAAATGAGTATAGTTTGAGGTTAAAATACTATTTCTTAAAGTTGGGGATATTTATTATACATTAATGTCAAGGTAGAGGATATAATTTACGGGATCACAATTGAATTCATTACTAACGAACTATTTAATTTTATTATCGATAGCACATCGCAAACTTATGATCAATTAAAGAAATGTTTCGTTATGATGAGATGTATATTAGGGGCCAAGCGGGGAATACTTCTATATTGTGGGCTAAGCAACAATTATGCCTCATGTAGTCATGTGCTGTGATCAACGAATATTGACCAATATGAGATTTAATAATATGTAGTTGTCATTTTAGTATCTCAGTGTGTGTTCTACTCAAAGAAAAAAAAAACTAAAATATGAAACCAAAATAATTACAAACAGATGAGAACGAAATAAGACAGAAAATTAAATATTCGAACTGCAAATATCTTAGCGAAAATGTTTCTGATAAGGATATCAAAGATGCGGCTCTAATATTAGTGAAATAAAATAGGAGATTAAAATATAAGATAAAATGGTTAACCAGCAAAATTCCTCGTATGTTGAAATAAAAAATATGAATTTGAAAGGAAAGATGCAGTCGGCAAAGTGTGGAGAAGATTGCTTGTGTTGTGGGATACCAAAATAATCTGATTCGGCAAACAACATTGACCTTTCCAAGTTCGTGACAATGTGTCACCGTCCATTGCATGCCTCACGGCTCACTCTTAATTAATTCTCTAATTTAAATAATCGTGACATTCTAAAATAGGACCAAAATATATCGTCCTTCCACTATAAATGGGCCCTGATAGTTAAGCCTTAGATCGTACCATTCCATTACTACTAGTCTACTGCTGCAACTCAAAGGAATTCTGAAAACAAGAAGAAGAAGAATTTTATTTTGGCATATTAGTTAATTTTACACTGATAGTTATATTCTTGATTGTGTTATCAATGGCGATTCCAGTGATCGATTTCTCGAAGACGGAAGGAGAGGAGAGGGCCAAGACACTGGCTGAGATTGCTCATTGCTGTGAAGAGTGGGGATTCTTTCAGGTAACTGTGTACTTTTTAATTAGCATTTGTAAACAATGTTGAATCTATATATGATGATTATGACAGTTGGTGAATCATGGGATCTCGGAGGAGCTGCTAGAGAGGGTGAAGAAGGTGGTGTCGGAATGCTACAAGATGGAGAGAGAGGCCGGTTTCGAGCAGTCGAAGCCGGTGAAGATGCTGAAGGAGGTGGTGGAGAAGCAGAGTGATGAGAAGATTGAAGATGTAGACTGGGAAGATGTGCTCTTGCTCACAGATGACAATGCTGATGACTGGCCTTCCAAAACTGCTGGTTTCAAGTAAGCATATCTTTCTATCCATTATTTTGACCCTAAATTATATCACTTATAATATGTTTTTATTGTAACAAGACTGAAAAACATCATCCTCGTCAGAGTGGCATCATATTCGACTTTTATACTATCGGGACCCATTTTTAAGTGTAATGTCGGGAGTTGCATTTTTCTCGAACATTATGCATAACTGTGACTCAAAGCATTAAAGCAAGTTCTTTTGATGATCAACTGTTTGAAAATTGATTATGAATGGTGGTTTAACAGGGAGACCATGAATGAATACAGAACAGAACTGAAGAAACTGGCGATCAGAGTAATGGAGACAATGGATGAGAACTTAGGCCTCCCAAAAGGGTACATGAAGAGGGCATTCAACGGCGGAGAAGAAGAAGAGGAAGCCTTTTTTGGTACGAAAGTGAGCCACTACCCGCCGTGCCCCCAGCCAGAGAGGGTAAACGGGCTGCGGGCCCACACAGATGCCGGGGGGGTGATACTGCTTTTCCAAGATGATGAGGTGAACTCCCTGCAAATCTTGAAACATGGAGTGTGGGTGGATGTGCAGCCACTCAAAAACGCCATAGTCATCAACACGGGTGATCAGGTCGAGGTGCTGAGCAACGGGAGGTACAAGAGCGTGTGGCACCGCATTCTGGCTACACCACACGGCAACAGAAGGTCGATTGCATCCTTCTATAATCCGTCTGTCAAGGCCACCATTCAGCCAGCATCTCAGCTGCTGGTCGAGGTAGTCGAGGCCGGGTATCCTAGGTTTGTGTTCGGAGACTACATGTCTGTTTATGCTGAGCAGAAGTTTCTGCCTAAAGAGCCCAGGTTCCAAGCTGTGAAGGCAATGTGAGGTTATTACAAGTGGAGAAATGGGACTTACTACAGGTGATTTTATTTTATTTTCATGTTTCACAATAGCAAATGTAGTTCCTCGAGCAAAATGTAATGGACTGATGTCATTACTCGTATGAAGGTGATCGAATCTAATTGATCAAATGTCAATATTCTTTCTTGCTTTTATGAGATTAAGCTTTCATCTCAACGAAAAAGACTGTATATACAGAATCAAATGTAAACTGTTCATTTGTTGTTACTTTTATAGAGGTAAAAACAACATGCAGCCACCAAATTCAGTAGGCCAATTTGAGTGCTAGATAAAATGGTCCATCTACAGGAGAGAGAAGACACTGGCAGTGTAGAATAATCAGCTGAATATACAGCCTAATACAATGGCATTTTCTGAGTTGGGCTCTCTGTGAATTTTTTGCTATATATGCTGTACAGTAATATATACAAGGACCAGGAGAAGAAAAGAGTGAGTTTAAGGTGTACGGTCGGGTCCTCAAAGGGCTTTCTGGTCTAGCCTCTCGCTCCAGTTCAAGCAACGGATCAAGCTCCGGAACCAATCACCTGTTTGGTCACACTTATTCACAGTTGGGAGTGGGTGTTGGCTCATGGATATCCGGATAGAATCTCCTCTAGAGAGCTGTTGCCTTCTCTTCCCATCAAACGATACCCAAGCATTGCTTCGTGCATCTTCAGGAATCTATTATGTGGAAGGTGATATGATATCAAAGACAGGTAACAATGATTTCAGAAGATAAAACTGAAATTAGGAAAACAATATAAAAAACAAGCAGTCTCTTATAAATGGCTCTAAGCAAAGTTACCAATCTTATTTCATTCGTCATTTCAGATATGCTGTTGAGTCGAATATTTCAGTGTTCCAGATTACACACGTGTGTGTGTGTGTGAGTGATGTGCTAAAGTACTGTTAGAAATAAAATTGTTTTATGGTATTGTATGTAGAGCAAGTTAGTAATTCCCTAGTTTCATTAGGACTATTGTGTTGGTTTTCCTAATTTGGTTAGGACTTTTGTATAAATAGATGTTTTAATGAGTTTATGAATATAGAGTATTTTACTCCAACATCATGTTTCTATCTTTGATTTAACAAGTACGATAATATTCATACCTAAAAAAGTTTGTATCTTTTTCTGTAAATCATAAAATAAATTGCAGTATTTTCTAGGCCAATCAAACAGGAATTTCACAAGAATTACAGGGCTATATTTGTCCGTTCATCTAAGTCAACTCTTAATTTGTCTGATCTCTCTCTATCTAGTTTTCAGTGTATTTTCTTCCTCTTCATTCTTTTGTTTTGAGCATGGTCCTCAAACCCAAGTCTATATACAGTTCGTGCAACAGTATGGATGGAGCAAAGTCGAAGTCCATGGGAAGACGTAGATTGAATGTTGTGGGGGAAGATTGTTTTGCATATATAAACAGAACAGTCACTACATAATAGCATTAACTATCCTTTCCTAAGTTCTCTATTATAAGTACCGATAAACGAAAAAGGCCATTGCCTCAGAAAAATTCATGTTTATTTCTCCATGTAGTAGCCACCAAAAAATAGAGTTATTACCAAATTGTTTAATTTCTTAACCGAAGGATATACCTTTAATTCCAGTCGAGCAGAATCTGGAAGTATGACTGGTCTGAATGAGAGAGAATGTGGACATATTGGAGTAAAGAGCATACACGGAACATTTGGATGAACCTGCAAAAGGGAAAAGAGACTCTTTTTTACCTTTATCTCTGTACGTTTAATCAGCATCACAAGTACCCCACCATACACACAACACAGCACCTTATATTTCCTTAAAATAGTTCTAGAAATTAAACCATTAATTGACAATATCGCATCCCCATTCCTCCAGTTTAAGTTTCTTAATACAACAAACTTAAAAGAGAAAGTTACACTCAAGTTACTATTATCTGGACAGTTGCACGAGTCACATGAAATTTTCTGTGTGCAACATCTTTAACTCTTCGTGCTTCCTCATAATCAACTTTCTTACTTTTCCAGCATTATTCATTATGTGGAAAACAGCATTAATTTTGTATGAAACTGCTAATTTGATTAATTTTTATTATCAAGAAATTAGACTAAAGAAACTCAATCTTCGTTGAAATTATTTTATAGGATATCTTCATTCTTATTCTGATAACAGCATACCATAGAACCTCCAGCAGCTGTGGAATAAGCTGTACTTCCAGTAGGAGTGGCAACTATGACTCCATCACCTTGCACCTGTTTCAAGAATGATGCAAACTGTCAGGGACCCATAGAACTACTTTTTCTAGCAAAACTAATATCATTTTGAGCAAAAATAACTCGAATAAATGTATGTCGCAAATATCCTAGGAAATACATGTCCAACCAAAAAAAAAAAGTACATTGAATTCCTCAGTAAAAAATAGACCAAACCTTGGTTATGAGGCGACCATGTTCATAACACTCAATTTTTGAAAGATATGGATTAGAACCACGATCAACTACAATTTCATTGAGGACATCAAATATCTTGCCAGGCATAGCTTTCCCATTTCGAAAAATTTCACAGCGGAGACGCATCCTTAGAGTTATATAAACTCCATCAGTTGTGTTGTTCCCATGAATCACTTGTCTTAGATCACCCTTATAATCATCAAACTGCAAAGACAAATTATAAGAGTCACAAAAAGAGTATGAAGTGAAATTTTCATATCTGCCATCAGAGGTTGACAGAAGAGACTTACAGTGTGAGAAGTCAGAAATCCCAAGGATCCAAGATTAAACGAGACAACAGGAGGAACAGCACCTCTGAATAAATTTGATGCATGAAGTATGACCCCATCTCCTCCCAAACAAGCAACAAGATCAACCCTCTCATGAAGATCACTGCATTGGAGACATGTAGCAGGGTAAATACTCCTGAATTGAAAATAAATGAGATAGAAGGAGAAAGCTAATGCCTAAAACTCGAGCACCTTGTATCTTGACTATAGAATGTCTGGACAAACCCGAAACCTGGAATCCTAGCAAATACATCATGAACCTCAGGTTCGACAAGAACATTCATCTTCTCTTGGTGATACAAGAAGGAAGCAACCTGGATTGCATTGAGAACTCACAGTAAGATGGCTTACATAAGGCAGATCTCAAGAGAAAAACAAAAAACATAAATTTGGATTATTTGAAGAGCAATGTTCACATTTCATATGAAGAGCAACTTTTAGCACATTCTCAAGGCCAAGCAATAGGCATGGAATGACACCTTGTTATATAAACTTAAAAGAAAAAATCTTTTAAACAAAGGCAAGAAGAAAGTTCTCCCAGTGCACAGAAATCCTAATGCATAACATGCATCTAAAGCACCTTTTACTAAGATCAATGTAGTGGTATGTAAATTCAGAGCAAAGCATGATGGACCAAAAAGTCCTCCAGGTCACATTGTTAAGAACTGTTGTAGAATACTATCCCACATTGGTTATGTACCCAATCTGCCTTAGTCTCTTGTAATATATATATAGGTGCTTTATAAAGCGATGAATAATATAACTACTACTTTTCCCCTAAAAGTCTCTATGCTTTTCTCCTACATATCTTTATATTTTATTGTTCTACATAGTATCAGAGCGGGGACGAATCCCTAATCCCTCTCTGCCCTAATTTGCTATGTCGTTGCCGTCGGAGCTACTCTGTCCTAATTTGCTCCACTCCTGCCATTCTTCTCTGACTCTACTATTTTGTTTAAAGCAGACTCATGTTGCTGTCATTGTTGTACCAACTTTGTTCGGTTACTACTACCAACCGTCTGCCGATTTTGTTCGGTTTCTACCGGTCTCCGTCGCTTGTGTGTTGCTACATTGTTGTACCGACTTTGCTCGTCACTACCATCAACCGCCATGTCGATTTGGTTCATTTTCTTCTGTCTTCGCCACCGTCCTTTGCCACAACCAATTGTACCGACTTTGCTCGGTTATTACTACAACTTTGCTTTTCTACTGTTACTATTGTTGTTGATGTATTCTTTATTCCTTGAGGAGAATCGATTCTCAAAACTTTGTACCAAGCTAAACATGAACGATATATATGATCCACTTGAGGGGGAGTGTTGTAGAATACTATCCCACATTGGTTATGTACCCAATCTGCCTTAGTCTTTGTAATATATATAGGTGCTTTATGCAGCGATGAATAATATAACTACTACTTTTCTTCTAAATGTCTCTATACTTTTCTCCTAAATATCTTTATATTATTGTTCTACAAGAACAATGGATTAGTATTCTCATCCATAGCATTTATCCACCTAGGAAACCGGACTTCAATCCGTATTAAATATCAGGCCACTTGTTGAAGATAAAAGGACATTGAATTCATATGAAGTTTACCCATAAGCTGATAGTATCCATTGAGCTACGGGTTCAATCACAATTTGCTTTTCAGGAGTACCAAAGCAAGCATGAAAACGTTATGACCATAAAGTCCCATGGTATGGCATCCCAAAAAGAAACTGGCCCAAATCAAGTGATACATCATAGCTTAATTATGGTCTAAAATTCTTTCCTATGAATTAAATTAATCTAAAATATGACAAACATCTATAATAAGCATCAGGGAGTATTACCTAAAAAAGAGCATATACCTCTTTAGCTTCTTCCATGAGTTCTTGGCCTAGCTTCTTTAATAGCAGTACAGTCTTTGGGGTAGATTTCCACAAAAGCATCTGTTGTTGAGTGCTAGGATGAGAGAATGCCAAGGAAGATTCAGTTACCTTTTCTCTAGTGCAAGAGAATCCATCAGTTCTAACTAAGAACATCTCTGCTTTCTTTCTTGACTGCACTCTTACAACACCAGTTGCTGAGGCACACATATTCTGCTCAATTATATCCAGGTTTTCATCATCTGAAGAATGGTAGCTTTCAACATCACTCCTATTCTGTTCAGTAGCCATCACAGAGATGGGATTTTTACTGAGGTCATTGCTTGTCTTCACCGAACCATTTTCCTTACTCTTAGCGTAACTCACACCATTATTGGCTTTATCTGGAAAAGTCATGGTTCTTGAAAGAATGGTGGGACTTTGATATGAGCCGTTACTGATGGCAGTACCTTGAGGCTCTGGTGTTAATTTCATGCAGCCAGCTGGTTCATTCATAGTCTGTCCTTGATTGAGGCTTGAACTAGAGTAAGATTCTTTCTTCAAGGCAGTCCCATTGTACTTGTACTGTAAAGCAGACTGCATCTCCAATCTTCGCTGTTCATGACTAAAGCACGTTCGGTGAAATCTTTTTATTTCGCATAAAGTTGGACATTTCTTTTCTAGAGAAAATATCAAGAGGAGGTATTTGAGACTCCATTGGTTTCACATCTTTATATAAGTCAACGGTTGATTCTAGACCATTAACAGAGATCCCAGCCGGATTATCAGTTGTTGAAGAATTATTCGATCCCATGGCTCTTCGGGTTGTTTTTGTGTGGATGGAGTTTCAAAATCATTGAATGCCACTGAAGAAGCATTAGACTTATTGGATTTCTGTGGGACAGATCCATTCATATTATGAGAAGATATACCCCCTTCAGACTTCATTGAGATATCAGATTCTTCAATTTCTTGAATATCTTGAGCTCCAAGGTCACTGGTAACGACTCTTCTATTTGTAGATTTAATGCGGTTAATGTACTGCCTCCACCTAGAAATCAGAGAAGAGGTCCTCCTCTTTCCTTCCTTACTGTGTACATAAATCGGCTTTTTGCTTGAATCCAACACTAAGGCAGCAAACTGCTCAACCTGCTCCGCTGAAGGTGCAGTCCCAACTTTGACTGGAATTTCGATCAGTTCAATCTTCCCAGACAGAATAGCTTCATACAGAACAGACTCGTAAAAGTTGTCCTTCACAGTTTCTTCTCTGAGGTCTATAATGGTTCTGAATCCTTTCTCCATAAGCCACTTCAAACTTTCTTCTGTGACCTGGCCACCCTTCCAAAATGCAGCAGTCGTGTTATCCGACTGTGCTTCCTCTTTCGAGGTAGAGAAGTAAACAGGACTCCAATTCGCTATCAATGTTTGGCAAGGCTGATTATCTCCTCGGGGAAATCCAGAATCATAGCTGACATTTTTCAATCTCTGCAACTTTCTCCAAACATTCAAGCTTCTATCATCACCAGGCATCAAGTAATTCTCTAGGGCAACATGCAAACTTTCACAATAACTTTTCATCTCATAACGAAAATTCGCAAGTGGCGGGAGTTTATCGTCCATCGCACTCTTATCCAAGTCGCGAAATGAACTCATGATGGATGATCGCCCCACAAGGACGTCTTCCCTTCCCTTATTCAGGAGACACACCATGCAGCCAAGAACCGACACTATTTTCTCTTCCAGCAACGGCTTATCCTCTGATGGCACTTCGTATGAAACACTACATTCTCCAGTCACTGGATTGCATAATGCATCCATCAAAGCATTGTGAAACCTCTCTGCAGCTCTAAAGATTCTACAGTAAGCCTCGACTTCCGCTATGTCCCCGGAGAGGTCCAGCCCACGGCAAATGTGATGAATCATAGGTATAATTACTCTTCAAAATTCAAATCCACACAAAATATATCAATATACATTAAATATCAAAATATAGCACACTTTCTCCACTAAAACATAAAAAAGGATTCTTGTAATACAGTAATCCATAATGAACCAAAATCTCAAAAATAAAAATAAAATGAAGTAATTAAACATATAATATAGCTAATTGCACCACAGAAACTGAATCAAATCGCTCGCAATTACACAGATTACTCAGTAGAATAAATCAGTACATTAACTGAATATTAACAAGTGAATTAGAGCTAATCAAAGTTTAACACTAGAATCAAGATTCAAAATCCTACACCCTCAAAAATTAGGAGAGAGAAATTAACCTGAGAATCCAAGCCAATATCAACTGACAAAGAGCTCGAGAACTGAGCAGTGACGAGCAGCCCGGAACGGCGTCTTCCGGGGTCCATCCATCTCTGCTTCTTCCACTTCTGCAAGCCAGGCCCGAGCCGGGCCGGAACCCTGCCACAGCTGCTGAGCTGACGGCAAAACGACAGCGTCCCAACGGCCCGATTCATGTGGAATTGGCATAGGCAGTTACAATAATTATATGAAAATAACAGCTTGATGCCGCCATTACATCAGAAAATTTAATTGGTTTTGCGTTAAGCCCACCAGTTTTGGGAAATTCTTTCCACATAAATCTCATTTCTGTAATGGTGTGAGTTATTAATCTACATACATCCATTGGTTTTATTTTGCTGTCCCTTTTATATCTGATTTTTGTGGATATATGTGGAAGAGGAAAAATATTGTGGATTGTATCGAAGGGAGAGAAGGGACAAAACCATTGGGACAGCACATAATCATGCTCCGAATATAATCGTATTAAGTGTGATATTATCTAAAAGAAGGCATTTTATCACATTTTCTAATAGTGAAAATTGTCAAACTTCTGAAATGTTACTTTCATGGTTGCTGGTCAATGATTTCATTGTTATAAAATTCTGTTACGAATAGTGACGTAAACAAATCAAGCTCTTTCGTAATTTATTCTGGAATTTCGATTTGATAAAAACTGTTCGAAATTGCTTCATTTTGCAACGAATGAACTCGAGCCTCAAACCAAAGCTCGATAGGATTTTCGAGCCGAACTCAAGCTTAGGGATGTTCGGTTCGTGAACTTTCGAACATGTTCGGTTCGAACTCAAACAAGCCAGTTCGCGAACATGTTCATAAAATGTGAAATGATAAATTACTTTTATATATTTAAATAATTAAAACTAATAATAAATTACAAATTATATTTTTATTGATAATTAATAAAAAAAATTCATAATTATAGTTCTAATAATAAATTACAAAATTTAATAATTCGAGCTCGAGCTCGAAAATAAGTAAAGTCGAACACGAGCAGAGTTCGAGCTCGAATATGTCTCATAAATAAGTAATTATCAAACCGAATTTGAGATGCTCGGGAATTCAAAAATTTTATAACGAACCGACCTCGAGCTCAATTTAAAGCTAGAATTCAAACTCGAACGAAACTCGAGCATGTTAAAATTTAAATGGTAGAACTCGAGCTTGATAGTGTTTGGCTCGATTCGTATGCAGAGCCTAGCTACTGACTACTCAAGAAACCACATTGTACTTTAAAATAATTTTGATTTGTCATTATTATTATTATTATTATTATTATTATTATTATTATTATTATTATTATTATTATTATTATTATTATTATTATTATTATTATTATTATTATTTTCTTGGGCACAAACAGAGAACCAACTTTTCCTCTTTCTTTTTGTTCGAGTTAGGAAAATATCCAACTTATTTATCTTTATAATTTTTTAATTATCATGATAAATACATTCATATAATTAATTATCAAAATTTAAGAATATTGAATAAAGATAAATATGAAATATATCATAATTTTACTCTTATATTGTAAATTATGATCCTTCTTAAAAATCAAGAAAAAAAATGTGAATGAGACACTTAAAAAAGAGCAGAGAGAGTATAAGCCGAAATTTAGATTTGGACTACCTTAATTCCAAATCAATTTTGCACATTTTAAAGGGTTAATTTAAAAATAATTCATTGCATTTGGTCAATTTTGTAATTTCCATATATCTTATTATTTAGAAATTAGTAATGACTTTAAAATTTTAATATATTGATAGCAATATTATAGTTCGTGATGTGAACGGTGTGGAGTTTTCAGAAACCAGTGGTATAGGCTGCTCATGAATCTTAGATATAGAATCTAGTAATAGTAGATAGAGTCGCAATTGATTCAAGATTGTGTTCCTGAGTCATCACTAGAATTTTAACCAGATAAAATTGGTACTTATATTCTTCTCTAATCTAAAATTCATTTTATCTCTTTCCACAACTTGCAAACTTAATCATGAAATCTCTACCTCCTAATTCACGAAAAAGATTTACTTTTAAATTCAATGGTAACTGATAATTTCCTGTAAAATTGGAATTGATAAAACTTCTTAAACCAAAATGATTTGATTTGTTTTTCCAACTAGTCCAGCTTTAAAGAAGAAGATTTTATATATATCAGCACTTACCGATGTATTATTTTCGTTATATTCACATTACTAAATTATGTTATTTGTATCAAATTAGTTGTTTCAACATGAATACCAAATTCACATTTTGTATAATTAATTTTATGTTAATTTTATCCTATATGCCAATCAAAAATTTCACATAACTAAACTTATTCATTAAAGACAGAATAAAAAATAGCGACACCATTGATAGGATACGGCCCAACTACGAGGGGCAAGCAACATGTCCAATACAAGTAAGCGACGTCAAGCTCGGCTGAGACAAGTTCGTACCAAGAAGACTCATAAATCAATGTGAGCGCTTGAAGATTCGTAGTATATAAAGAATCCAATTTGAAGAGATAGGAGGAAGATCCGATCCTAGAGGAAATCTCGGATTGAGGATCAGGGTCAATATATTTATGTATAAATAGAGCTAGATTGAACGAGAAAGATCATCTACACTTTTGTAATCGCTCCTCACATTATCAATACACGAATACTCTCTCTCTCGTGGGCGTAGATCTTATTCATAGATCGAACCACGTAAATATTTGGTGTTCTTGTGCATTTAATTCCTTACGAAAATAAGATCGATCCTTGGGCCCGTCGTGGAACGAAAATTTGTGTTTTCGATCAACTTTCATTTACTGAAACTATCACGACCATGCGGACGGAAGTCATACATCCGAGTCACCACCCAACAACAACAACAACGGTGGCGGGGGCGCGAGCTCGACTCGGAAAGAGCCCGGTCATGGAAGGGACCCCGAGGGCATATCCAACATTTTGACGAGCACGGCCAACCCATACTGCAAGGCGAAGAATACCAAAGTGAAGGCGATCGCAATAGCCACCAAGGAGAACCTCCACTCGCAGATAAACGCGACGGCGCCGAAGGGTTCTGGAGAAAAATAAGGAGCTTCGAATACCTCGGCCTACACAAAGGTCGGCCGAACCCGGAAATAACGCGCAACCTCGTCTGGCACGGGTACTACGACGAGGCGGATCCCCGGCGTCAGTCGGGGACGCCACACCTCCGCACAAGTCGGGGCCCAAACCGACCGCGGAAGGGATGAGCAATGCGGGAAAGGGCGTCGCGACCGCCGCGAGTCGGCCCCACTATCGAGCGAGTCGGTCGACGAACCCCACCCCACTCTCCGAGGCGGTTTCGGCGGCACGGAGAATAGTCGCCCGTTCTCAAGCGAAATACCGACACCCCGCCCCCGAGACAAATACGGGTGCCGAGCATCACCCCTACGATGGACTAAGGGACCGCAGAACTTCCTCTCGCAGTTCGGTGACAATATGATCAACCAACGCCTCGACACAATTCATATGTGCAAGCTCTTCCGGGTTACTAGTCGACAACGCCGGTGGTTCGACGGTCTACCTCCCGGAGCATTGGTTCTACCGCGATCGATGAAGGCCTTTCATCGAAGGTTCTTCCGAAGGCCGAGTCGAAGATGACTTCGCACATCTTCTCACCCCGAGGCAAGACCGAGCGAGTCCATCAGCGACTTTATGACCAGGTTGATAAGGAGGCACGAAGGTCGCGAGATGTGAACGATCTCCTCATCGTCTCGACCTTCCGAGCGGCATCCCGCCTGGGCCTTATATAAAGAGATCGTCAATCACGAACCCGTCTTCGCGACAGGATCTATGGCGCATAGCGGACCGGTTCGCCAAAGCGGACGGGCCGACAAGAAAGCGGGCGGAGAAAGGCGAGCCCTCCGAAAAAGGAGAAGAGCGAAGGGCGAGGAGGCCGAGGCGAAGGCCGACAAGCGCTGGAGAATCGTCGCCCCATGTAGTCGGGCCGGACCGCGTGACACCTCGGGCGATCTCAATACACCCCATTAGCGAAACCAAGGGCGAGATCTACGCCTCCACACAAACATGTTCGAAGCCTCGACCAATGACGGAGAGGGGCAAAGCGCGATTCGAAAGATAAATCGCTCGTTCCATGAGGATTACGACGCGAAACCGAGGATTGCGGTGACCTAATGGGAGAAATTGAGATGTTGGTTGGATGGAACCTTAAGGAATCTCGAGGCGGGGCCGCGAGGCGGCAGATGTAAACTCCCAGGCGAGCGAAGAAGAGAAGAAGAAAGGAAATTCGCCCACAAGAAAGCAAGCGCGACACCGACGAAGAAGAAGGCGACGAACCGCAATATGACGGAGTCATCTCCACTATTACGGGGCTCCGCGGTCACGAAGTCCTCCTCGAAAGCCGGCCCGAAGTCCACATACCGTGAACCGCCAACAAGAGGCTCGAAAGACGAGGCGATCACCTTCTCCGAAGGCGACCCGTACTGCGATGGTGCCCACCAGATGCGCCGGTAATCCGAGCAAGTGTCGCGAACAAGTTGGTGAAGCGTATACATCGACGGTGGCGTCGTCGGTAAGCATCCTTTTCAAGGAATGCTTTGATAAGTTAGGAGTAGAGGAGGCGCGCCTCGCACAGGCACCGCTGCCGCTCCGAAGCTTCGTTCAGGAAGAGACACGCCGGAAGGGATAATCGAGCTACCATCACGGTGGGAAAGCTCGACGAGCTCCACCAAGGTGGTACACTTCTTCAGTGTGAAGGCCTACTCACCGTATAACATCATCTTGGGCGAGATTGGCTGAGCAGCTGTAAGGCGGTATGCTCAACATACCACCTAACGATGAAGATCCCACAGGGAGGATAGCCGTGATCAGGAGATCGAGCGAGCTAAAGAATGCTTACAAGTCGCCCTACAAGGTGCAGGGGCTCCAACCCAGCACCCACAGGCATAGCAATTAAAGAAACCCGAGGAGTTGGAAGTAAAAGAGACATCGCCTTCCCCTGGCAGCCCAGTGGAGGAGGTCACGCTCTACAAAGACGAGCCACCCAAGGTCGTCAAGATTGGCTTTACCGAGGCACTTGGATTAAGGGAACAGGTTATCCAACTCCTGAGGGAATTCCGAGACGTGTTTGCTTGGTCGCCCCTCGACATGACCGGGGTCTCCCCAAGTATCATCACCCACAGGCTTAACATCGACCCGAGCACAAAACCAGTTCGTGAAGCAGCGAATTTTGCAATTGAACGGAACCAAGTCATCCATGACGAGGTAAATCAATTGTTAAAAGCTCGCATATTGTTCAAGTCAAATATCCGACACGGATAGCCAACCCGGTGATGGTGAAGAAAGGAGGAGGGGGATGGCGAATGTGCATTGACTACACTGACCTCAACAAACATTGCCCAAAGGATTGCTATCCCCTTCCCAACATCGATAAGAAGGTCGACGCATTGGTCGGGTACGAAGTCTTCAGTTTCTTGGACTTATATAAAGGGTATCACCAAGTCTTGATGGATGACAAAGACGCGGCCAAGACAGCCTTCATTACAGACTTCGGAGTCTTCGCATATAGGAAGATGCCATTCGGACTTAAGAATGCGGGAGCTACCTATCAAAGAATGGTAGACAAAATATTTCAGCCCTACATAGGCCGGAATGTGGAGGTATCGTCGGCGACATCGTAGTCAAAAGCAAGGAGGAAGCTGCATGTGTCGCCGACCTCCGGATCGTCGTCGACTTACTTGAAAAGTCAACCTCAAACTGAATCCCCGTAGTGCACGTTCGCGGCTCGGTCCGAAAAATTCTTAGGGTCTTTGGGTTTCACAAGAAGGGTTAAAGCCAACCCGTCAAAGTTCAAACCATTCTAGAAATGAAGTGCGAAGACCATTCACGACGTACAAACCGACGAGCGAGCATAGTCGCACTAAGCGCTTTCTTTCAAAGGCCGCGACAAGCGACTACCCTTCTTCAAGGTACTCAAAAGGCTCCTAATTCTCACGGAATGATACACACAAGTCCGCTTTTGAAGATCTCAAAACTACCTCGCCAAACTTCCTACTCTATCCGTTCGAAAGAAGGAGAGGTCCTTTCCTATACCTCGCCGCCTCGGACGAAATCATAAGTGCGATCTTGATGCGAGAGGAAGGACGTCGGTTCCGTATATTTCATCGGCCGAGCATTAAAGGCCCGAAACAAGGTATCAACCTTTGGAGAAGCTTCGCCTAGCATTAGTAAATGCTGCGAGGAGATCAGTCCATACTTCCATGCACATCCCATACAAGTCCTCACCGACCATCCACTTCAGCGTTGTGAAGCCGAAGCTTCGGGAGAATTGCAAAGTGGGCAATTGAACTGGGCGAACATGACATATCTTTCTACCCCGTCAAGCCGTCAAAGGTCGAGCCTTAGCGACTTCTTGCCGAGGCTCACTTGGAAATCAAGCCCCGAGTCCGTGTCGAGACAAAGTCGAAGCCGAACGATGGAGAAAACATCGGAGGATTGCTGGCAAGTCTACGTTGATGGGGCTTCGGGAAAAGCGGTAGCGAGCTGGTATCTTACTCCTCGGACCGGATGGCAAGAGGTCACCCACGCACTTCGCTTTATCTTCAAAATACAAACAATGAAGTGGAGTACGAGGCCTTGATCGCGAGGGCTTCGCCGGCTCAAAGTCTTCGATCTGACGGTAAAGTTCACGGTGACTCTCAAGTCATCGTAAGCCACATGTTGGGGAAGTGCGGCAAAAGGCGAGGATGAAGAAATACCGAGAAAGCCAAAAGCCTACAACAAACTTTCTCCCACTTCCGGATAATTCGCATCCCAAGGAGCAAAATAGCCGAGTGACATCTTAAGCAAATTGGCCTCGTCGTCAACAAGCCCACCAAGAGAGAAATCCAACACGAAGCATAGATGATGCGATGAAGGAGCCGAGGTCAACGTGGTCTCGGATGAAGAGCCAAATGGATGACTCCATTCGAGATTATCGGAGAAAGCGACGCCCAGACAAGCTCGAGGCCGGAGGATCTTGAGCAAATCATTGCGATATATCTTGGGCGGTATTCTTACGAAAGTCATACCTCCAGCCTCTCCTAAGGTGCTTGGGCCCGAACCGAGCTGATTACGTACTACGGGAAGTGCACGAAGGATCGTGCGGAAGTCACATCGGACCCCGAGCCTTGTCAAAAAAGGTCATGCGATGGGGATACTATTGGCCAACAATGTTCAAAGACTCACTTAACCTTGTGAAAGGGTGTCCGAAGTGTCAAATTCACGGGAACGTGCCAAGGCTACCGCAGACCGACCTCGCCTCCGTACAAAGCCCTTGGCCATTTATGCAATGGGGGATCGACATCGTAGGCCCTTTCTGCAAAGCACCGGGGCAACTCCAATTCTTGATTGTCGCGATTGACTACTTCACGAAGTGGGTGGAAGCTGAGCCCTTGGCAAAGATCACAAGCAAAAACGCCCTCAACTTCGTCTGGAAGAACATAGTGTGTCGATTCGGCATCCCTCATATCCTTCTTTCGGATAATGGGACGCAGTTCACTGATAAGATATTCAAAGACTGGTGTCAAGAGCTTCGGATCCAACAAAAGTTCACCTCGGTGGCCTATCCTCAAGCAAATGGTCAGACCGAGGTCACCAATAGGACGATCGTGAAGGGTCTCAAAACCCGTCTTGACCGAGCTAAGGGTCTTTGGGTGGAGAATTTACCGCAAGTCTTATGGTCATACAGAACAACACCTCGGACGACGAACGGAGAAACGCCCTACAGTCTGGTGTATGGAACCGAAGCAGTGATCCCTGCAGAAATCGGAATACCGAGCCCCCGCACTATTCACTTCTCCGCCGAAGCAAATGGGGAAAATCTACGAACTGATCTAGATCTGCTCGAAGAAAAGAGACCTCGCCACATCGAGGAAGCTCGCAGTACAAGCAACAAGTAGCTCGGTATTACAACCAGCGTGTCAAGTCCCGACGCCCGTGGGCGACCTCGTGTTCAAATAATGAAGTCGATGGGCGGCTCGGCAAACTGGAAGCCACATGGGAAGGACCTTACGGTCGAAGAAGTTCTCGGAAAAGGGGCCTATAAGCTCGCCCATTTGTCCGGTGAGCAAATACCCAACACATGGCACATCATTCATTTGAAGAGATATTTTGCATAAGTGTCAAAAGTTGAGTCTTGTTCGTCTTTGAGTCCCGTTAGGTCGAGTCCGAGTCTTGTCGTCTTGTTTCGTTATCTTTTATCAATAAGAATCTTTTCTTTTCTCTATCTATTTTTTGTCTTGCATGTTTTCATTTGTCACTTATGCATATGATTCTTCTAAAAATTTACTATACCTCTTGGGAGGACGAACAATCGCTTCGACGGAGACAGACTACCTTCGTTTAATCTGAGACGAACTTCAAACGCGTAGGGACCACCCTCCCGATAAAACTTGGCAAAACAGGAACCCATACTTTCGTACGAGGATGGATACCTTCGTTTATTTCGAGGACGGATACCTTCGTACGAGGACGAACTACCCTCGTTTATTTCGAGGAAGCTTCGTACGAGGATGGATACCTTCGTTTATTTCGAGGACGGATGCCTTCGTACGAGGACGAACTACCCTCGTTTATTTCGAGGAAGCTTCGTACGAGGACGGATACCTTCGTTTATTTCGAGGACGGATGCCTTCGTACGAGGATGAACTACCCTCGTTTATTTCGAGGAAGCTTTGTACGAGGACGGAATACCTTCGTTTATTTCGAGGACGGATACCTTCGTACGAAGATGAAAATACCTTCGTTTATTTCGAGGATGACACACCCTATTATTTGTTGAGAAGTAATGTCCAAGAAAAGACAACACGAAGCAAGGGAAAATTCTTATTTCGTACATTACAAATTCATACATTACGAGGACGAAGAGGGCCCCGGAGGGCGGGAAAAGCTAAGCCAATCCCTAGAAAAGTCCGGATTCAACAGAGCATCTATGCTAAGCCTACCCCGTCCTCGACCTCCACTAAGAGCCCTGCCAGATCGACCTCTCGGGCCCGCAAGACGACCTCCACGACTTGATGAAGCACAACTTCGGCTCCTTGAAGGCCCACGTCTCTCTTAAGCATGGAAGCGTCTCTCTTGGGCTATCCAATCCGGGGAAGATATATCCGGGAAAGAAAAAGTCATCCTAGCAGATGAAGAAGCTTCGGCAGCAGAAGAAGGCGCAGTAGCCGAACGAAGCACGCGTCTAAGGAAGGGATGACGTGCCGCTACAATCTCGTATAAACCGCCGATCTTCTTCAAATCGTCATATTGCTCTCAAAATTGCCAGGAGTCCTGGCTATACCTTCTCTTATACTCCGAACACCGCGGTTTGAGGTCTAAAACCTTAGCCTCGGCCTCGGAGATGGTCATTCCACCTTGTCGGCGAATAAATGCCTTGTACTCGCCGTGCTCCTCAACGATCGGTTTGGCCTTATCCTCTGCAATCTCAAGCTTCTCCTCGATTTCCAAAATTTGAGCATGAAGCTCGTCTAACTTCTCTTGCGACACCCTGAGCTTGACTTCGGCCTCCTCCATCACATGGCCAAGCCTGGTTTTCAAATGATAAACCTCGGCCTCGGGTTTCAAGAGCCGTGTCGAGGCTTCGATCCGATTCACTAGGGGAAGCATCGGGCATTTCAGGAGGAGACTGAACAAAAGGCAAGTTTGTTATGAACAACTGGTTTTATTAAGCCTCGAAGGCGAATCAGAAACGACGTCTTTGTAGCGACATATTTACATTCAAAAAAAAAAACAGGATCAACTAACCCGTCCGGAAGCTTAGCCATCAAGCCCACCATTCCACCCCACCGGACTTGGGAAGCGCGACTTCCTCCTGCTGGACTTCACCACTGCGGCACCTCCTCGCCCGAGCGGCTCCAACCTCCTCCCGAGCTCCAACGGCCTCGGCCTCCTTGCCGCCCCAGTACTCCCTGCTGCCATCTCGCGACCTCGGCAAATGCCGTCGTCCTTGTCCGCTACCCGGATCGGCCATTATAGCCTCGATCGCGGGTCCCGATCCACGATCAGCACGAACCGACTCCGCGATCAACATCGTCGACGAGGAAGACAGGGCCCCCAACACGGGCAAGCTCCTTAGGCCGTCAGCAAGGACCTTGGCATACTCCCGCAGCATGTCTTCGGCCTCCATCACCTCATACCCGTATTTGGACTTCTCCAACTGCGGGTAATCCTCGACGACTTCATCGAGGGTGTCCGCGACCATGCTCTTACTAAGGAGCTCGGCCATATCACCGACAACCGAGAATTTCCTCGACAGAACAACTTCACGGCAAAGGCACGAATCATCTCTCTTTGAGAGGCCGCCGATTGGGCCTCCCGACGTCGCACCAAATCCACCTCAGCCCTCAATGCGGCGACCTCGGCCTCCGCCGCCCTCGCCTTCGCCGCTCGGTCGCCTTCTCTCTCTCGGCCCGCCACGGCCGCTTCTCTCCCAGCTGTCCCGAGCTTTATCCTCGACCTCGCAACCTCGCTCTCAAGGAGAGTCTTCCTGCTCCAACTCCCGAGTATCGAGCTACTCCGTCGAATCTGGCAACAGCCCGGCTAAATACTCCTTCACGAGGGTAGACGCCAACCTCCTCCAACTCGCCACCACACCCTTAGCCCCACTGTAATGACAAACAAGGTCAAGTACATAATAATTACATTTCCTATAATGTATAACGACGATATATTACCTCGGAAAAGCACGAGGTGCGGATTGAGAACCGACGATCTCGCGTTCGATCGCTCTCAACCGGGGCTCGGGAACGCGTGCTTTAACCTTTTGAAACGTTGGAGAGGTTGGGCGAAGGGACTTGGGACATCTTCGATTCGTTGAGAGGCCCCAGCACCTCCTTTAGTGTTAAGCTAGAAGGCTCGGCACCGGAGCTCGACCCGCCCTCCTCCTCTTCCTCCTCAGAAATCATCGAAAATGAACGAACTCGTTTAAAGAAAGGAGAGAATGAAAAAGAGAAAAGGGAGGGTGGGAGGAGGAGGCCTCACCCTTCACCGCCTCCACCGCGGTGGCGGGATCACAAGGGCTCGACCCAGACTCAAGCTCGGCCTCGAAAACACTTCGTCCACCAAGCCAATCCTATCTAAGGATTGCTCCAAGCCAAGTCGTTATTCTGTAGCCATGTCCGCCACTTCTCAAGATTCCAGCGAACTGGGTGCCCCAGAAAATGACAAAAGAAAAATTTCTCGCCGGTTGGGAATTTTGACTTGTCTTTAATTTAAAATTGCGACGGGTGACAAGTAATACCACCCGCTGAATTTGAATTGAAAGAACCTAAGGACGAGGTCTAAGGTCAAAGGAAATTATGGCGATAAGATAAAACACCTAGGCCGTCAAATGCCGAAAGGAGTTCGGCGTTAATTGGGCTAAAGGGATGCCAAACAACTGCTGCAGTTCAGCGTATATGGAAGGATAGGGAAGACGAAGGCCATTTTTCAGGCTATCCTCATAAACCGTGACGAAACCAAACGGAGGAAATATAGCCCTATCCTCCTGACGGGAGCAATGTACCCAAAAGATTTCGAGATATAAAAATTAGAAGCAAGCTCTAACCTAGCAGATGCTCCTAAAATCGAAGGAATAGAAGAAACCCTACCAACATCCATCATGGACGGATAACAAACTCTACGCAAAAAAGGAGGGAGGGCATCAAAGGTATATACTTGTACATCCACCGAATCATTCGATGGGGACACAGACACACTACGGCCTTCCTGGCCGTGAGAATCCTCGAGCATGAAGAAGAAGGAGAGCCATAACTCATCGGTTTATAAATCGAAGGAGATGGCGCTAAACTCCGAGACGACAATGGCGATAGCTGAGCACTTTTTTTCCGTAAAATCGAGATTAAGTCCGAGAAATTTGAAAATGGCAAAAGTGATATGCGAACAACGATCGGGAAGTTATTCCCAATATGCTTTTTCGGGAATCCAACCATCGCCGTATTAAATGCACATTAAATGCATATCCGTATCTTGTGCATGACATCGGCGAGAAAATCCCGTGTTCGGCCTCGGCAGGACGTTCCGCATTCAAGATAAGAACGCGTATATCCGACCTCGACCATGAATTGCATAAACGACTTCGGCATAACGCCTCGCCAGGTGAAGCCATCCCGAAATAACGCCTCGGGTGAAACCATCCGATAGACTTTGGCATAACGTCTGCGGTGAAACCATCCCAGCGGACGGCGTAACACCCGTCGGCCAAGTGATGTAACTCGCAAAACACCCCGGCAAGAGATACAAACAGCGCCACGAACTTGTCATAACACCTCGGAGAGGTAAGCCAAACGATGTACAACCTCGGCATGAAGCCTCAATAAGATGATGTCAAGAACGCGTGGCTCGAGATAACGCCTCGGTGGCGAAGCCGACGCGACCTCGGCATTACGATAAAGTGAACCCAACGGTACGCGACCCCTACACAACACCTCGAAAAAGCGAGCCACTCGACATGCGACCTCGGAACATTGTCTCGGAAAGGCCATCCAGAATGCACGAAGTCGGCACCGAAAGGGCCCCGATTCATCACACACGTACATCGGCAAACCACAACCCCCAAACCCGTTACGACCTCGCTTCGCCTCTTTTTCGGGGATGTGATAGATACGCCCAACCACGGGCCCAAGCAACAGGCCCAATACAAGTAAGCCTGACATCAAGCTCGGCCCAGGCAAGTTCGGCCCAAGAAGACTCCTAAATCAATGTGAACGCAGAAGATTCGGCCATATATAAAAGAATCCTAATTTGAAGAGAGATAGGATAAGATCCGATCTAGAGGAGATCTCGATTGAGGATCTAGGTCAATATATTTGTGTATAAATAGAGGCTAGATTGGACGAGAAAGATCATCTATACTTTTTGTAATCGCTCCTCACATTATCAATACACGAATACTCTCTCTCTCTCCGTGGACGTAGATCTTATTCATAGATCGAACCACGTAAATCTTTGGTGTTCTTGTGCATTTAATTCTCTTACGAAAATAAGATCGATCATTGGTTAATTAAAAGAACACTACTATTCCTAAGTGTTAACATAATTTATTGCAAATCTTATACCTACTAGAAAGGATATATTCACATGATTATTTTCTGTCAGTCGTACTTAAAATTTCATCGAGTGACAGTATGAACAAGTGTTTTATTTATACATTGCGGATTAATTAAGTACGGAAAATAGACATGAGTGCAACATACATGAACCTATTATGATGATTAATAAATAGTCTAGTATGAAAATTAATAATAAAATATATTTCCCATTTTATAATAGAGAGACCAAATTGTACAGTAAAAAGTATATACATACTTTCAAGAAACAGCTAAGACTTAGACTTCAAGACTATGTTATTGAAATCCAAGAATTCAATTTAGGATTCCAGATCAGAGAAAAAAACTAAATAATCCAAGCATTTTATATTTATATACATGATTCAATTTGATTGGGGCGAAACCATGACTGATCAAATTGCAGGCTGCAAGTGAGATTAGATGAGTTTTGGGTGAACAGTGGGCGGGTTAATTGCCTTAAATTACGGGTCAAACGAGATTACATGGTGTCATTTCCTTAAAGTTTAAGCAAAAATTATTCATAAATTCAATATCTACTCCATACATGTACCCTTTTATAATTTCCCCTACATTACCACCCACCTTGGAAACACGTTCCACAAATTCAAACCCAAGTAAAATCTATTTTCAACCAAACAATAGTACAGGAAAATGAATTTTACCTAGTGCGTAAAAAATGTAGCAGTTGAGAGTTTTCCACGAATTCAAACAAAAAAAAGTACTTTTCCAAACAATAGTATCTGAGTTAATATATTTAATAAATATAAAGTATAATAGAAGATCATGGAAAACTTGCAAACGCTAACTTGTGCGCACTAAGTAAACCCTAATTTTATGTGCAATAACCTGCAAATTGTACCAGGTAAAATTCATTTTTATGTATAATAGTCTGCAAACCACACATGACGAGTAAACTACACTTGAAAAATCAGGTGTGACAATATCATCAGACCTATAAAAGCATTAGTGAGGTTCGAACCTATGACATTTATCCACAAGAACTCACTTAACTACTAGGTTGTCCTAGAGAAAAATGCTTTTGTATTTATGTTAATTAGACTATGTGTTCTTGAAATTTTTCTTTTACCTTTACATGTTCCATTTGAAGAAACGAAACACAAGATGTATATATATATATATATAGTATGGAGCAGAATGATTTTTTGTAAGAAATAAGATAATCTAAACCATTGATTTCAAGAAATCAATGGACAAGACTTATTTTCGTTGTTATAAAATTATAACTATATGTACTACAATTTTTTATCTATGTTTACAAAAGGTTAAATAAGTAATTATATCTTTTAGGAAATAGTTTTTTCCCTTAATTTAAGAGAAAACGTAGTTTTATACTTATTTTAGGATTTGTTGTAACTTATCCTATGATTAATTATCTCGTATTATTACCAGTTCAATACTTAATATATACAAAATTATTTGTGATTCAAGCTAGAAAATCCATTAAAACTTAGGTAAAATATATATATATATATATATATATATATATATATTGATTCATACGTAGGATTCTATGTAGCATTGGTATACACTATAACATTTTTAAATTATTCGTTGTATACCACTAAAATTTCAAAAAATTTGTCTTTTTATATGTTGTTCGTATATATGTTGTGATTATTTTGTTTTTATTCTATACATATGTTGTTGCAGAGTGGAATATTTTTGTAGATTTTTAGCTTATTCAATTGGGCACACATGTAAAAAATTATGTATTCATTCATATGTCATTTTCAAGACTTATTGCACCGTGAATATCTTTGAAGACTTTTGTACTTATTCGTCACATAAGGTTTAATCTCATCATGATAATAATTTTAAAATTTTATGTATGTGCAATGAATAAGTCAAAAATGCTATGAAACTATTATACAAGTGATATATAGAACCACAATTACAAATCACACACATATATATATATATATGGATGGATCAAATGAGAACCATATGTTTTGAGAACTAAGAACTAATGCATGCTTATTTTGTGTAATCTAATGGTCACGATTTTTAGATTTGTTAGTATTTGATTTTTAGATTTTATTATTAAGGATATTATTGTAATTTTATGTTTTATGTAACCGATTTTTGAGTGTTTTAGGATCTTTTATATTTATGATATTTTGATTTTGTATATCTTTTTTATCTTCGAGTTTATGTTTATGCTTTAAATCACTCTTTGTGCACACTATACTAAAAAAGATGCATATTAATCCATTTATTTGCACAAATATTATCTTATGCACAATTACTATATATTTATACCCAAATCACATGAATAACCATAGTTGTATATCTATCATTTTTCTCACTCACGAATTGAGGGATTTGAGTGCCAAATTTTATATGTGATCTTTATTTTAGATAATTTTATAAATTTTATTTTCCCATTAATTATTGTTCAAACAATAATTTCAATGTTATAAGTTTGATTCTTAATTAGTCTTTGTTTGCTTTCGATAAGTACTAATAATTTTATGCACAATCATTACAATCCTATGCACAACTACTATTTTAGAAGGAAAATCAATTATAGGAGAAAATACGAAAAATTAGATATGGTGAATCTTTAAATGACCTTAGTGCCCCTAACGCTTACAACCATAAAAACAGTTATAAAAATAGTCAAACTCATTTTAAGCATGATTAAATATAATCCATCGATCGGATGAAATCTAGTGATGATTAGTTCTTAGTTCTCATCTTAGTGGTGGTTCTCCTATAACCAACCCCATATATATATATATATTATTTTACCTATGTCTTCCATGGATTTGTTTAGGGTGGAAATTTGAATCTGAAAATCGGTTAGTATCCAAACCAAACCGAATTTATAGAGTTCGTTCGAATAACCGATTTTGATAAAATTGGTTGGGTATTCGGTGAAAATCTAAAATTTCGTTATCGATACCGAATAACCGAATGGTATATCGATAACCTAAATAATTATATTATATTATATTATATATATATATATATTAGTTTTATAATTATTTAATATTATATTTTTCCCAAAACTCAAAAGAATGAAACATCGTGCCTTCAACCGCCCACCTCGCCGCTTCTCATAGCCTTCTGAATCATTTATATGGTTTTGAGTACAATGTATTAATCTTTTCTTGCAATATTCGAAGGCTTGCTGTCAGATACATGCTTGTTGTTGAAAGTGGAAGATGTATATATTTATCTAGTTTTAGCTAAAAATGGGGAAAATTCGGTTTATCAAATAACCGATAACCGAACCGATCGGTTATTTGAATAACCGAATATCCAATCGCGTTCATCGGTAAGCACATATGTACACTTTTCGGTTTTGGTTAACCGAATATTCGTTCAGCTAACCAAATCGAACCGATTTCCACCCCTAGATTTGCTAGCTTAATCACAAATAATTTTAGATATATTAAGTATTGAAACTAAAATAATATTGTAGATAATAAGTTAAAGGATATATTACAAGAAATCCTTAAAATAAGGATAAAACCATGTGTTACCTTAAATTAGGAAAAATGATTCTTATAAGATTAAATTACTTATATAACATTGACTTAAAAATGCATATAAAAATTCATTGCACATATAGTTATTATTTATAGCACACAACTAAAATAAATCTTGTCCATTCATTTACTAAAATCAATGGATTAGATTTATTCTTATTTTACATTTATTTCCATTCTACAGAACCTAATTATATATATATATATATATATATATATATATATGTAGTGTGATACTGTGGATAAGATTATGGGCTTTGCATTTACTAATCAAAACATAATTTTGTAAAATATGCATAGCATGTATGAAGTGGATCGATGAGAACTTTTTAGTATATGAAAGAAATCAATTTAAGTCATTAATCTTTGTATGATTTAAAATTGTTACCAAAAAATATATAAAAGTATAATAATAATAATAATAATAAAATAACATTGTTTGATCATAATAAAAATATTTTTATAAAATATTATCATAATAAAAATATTTTTATATACATAAAATAGCATGGTTTGTATGTTCCTACTTTAGTGACAATCCCTATAATATGAATTATGAACCAAATTGGTATGTAGATCTTGATTAAATGGATAGTGAAGATTGATTTTGACATTGACTTAATAATATAATTTTTATATGGAACTTGCCTCGCTACATTCTGTGCTCACCTGGTAAACTTTGTAGCAATAGTCTTCAAATTATATATGATTAAACTACACTTGAAATATCAAACATGACAAGCTCAAATCTATACAAGTATTGATAGGATTCAAACTTGAAACATTTGGTATTTGGAATCCTCACTCCACACTAGGTCAACCCCAAAGAGATGAATAATGTAACGATCATGATAATGCATACTAATTCATCCATTTATAACAATCATAAACCACACAAAATCAACGATTTAGATTGATTCCTAATCTTATATGGATAAAAAATTATTTGATCCTCTCATATATTGAAATATGAAAAGGTCGAAATTTTAAAATTAGGAGAAGATTTGTGATATTCTTATTTTCGAAACTTGTCATTTGGAATAGTGTAGGTGAGATGTCAAATTTTTATTAACTAGGTGCTATATGTAGCCACAAACTAAGCCAACATTTATGTAAAAAATTAAGTCGGTTTATCTTGAAGGTGTTCCATCATTTTCTGACAATTACTGAAAGTGTGGCCTATGCTTCACTTTAATATCTTAAAACAAGACAAATAGTTAGTGAACTAATCACTTCATTATTAGCCAGTGAAACTGCAACATTTCATGGATTAAATGACTGCACGAGATCAATGTTTATTAATTTGACAAAAACTATAAAGTTTGCGCTCATGGGAAAGAAGCAAAAGCTCACATGGGAAAGAATTGAAGGAATGTATATGCTGTCGAACATGCTGCAAAAGTCAACACTTGAAAGACTCCACGTGCAAGGAGTGCATGACAAAAGCTGGCATTCCTTTCTTGTCCCGGAGAGCCCCAGGCCCAATCCAATTGAATATAAGAGTAAATAAGGAGTGACTTATGATAAAAGTTGTAAGATTTTGTGCAGACACAAAGAATACCCTAAAAAGTGAACTCCTATATCATGATCAGTGACCGATCCTGTTCCAAATCTATTAACTCTTAACCTAATGAATAAGTTCATGAGTCACCGACATTCCTTTCTCCTCTTATATTTTGTTGTGTGACAAATAATCTTGTTCTCATCAATTTTATTTATTTATTTTTGCTGCAGACGATCAATATGTGTGACGTTAAACTCGTATACGCATCAGAGAGGAAGGGTCACGGCACTACTATTAAGTGCTAATCTACAAAGAAGCTTAATCCGATTTTCATTTTCCTAATTATCACATTGTTTTGGCAGTTTGTATAATGAGCTATGGACCATCTTTTTCCTCTCTGTCTTGCCTTTTAAGCACTCTTAACTATCCCCTTTAAATTCTTTCAACCCTTCATCACCCTTCTCTCTCTCTCTCTCTCTCAGATCTTCTTTCTGGCTCAATTAGCAGATAGCATGCCTGAATGTCCACAGAAAGGTGATCAACCTATCACACACACACACACACAGCACTAAAAGCTCTCAGAATCATACATAACTGAGTTTATGAAAAGATTAAGAAATAGAGCTACGGTGGTGATGAATTAAGTAGTAAATAGTTAAAATTAAAAACACATGAATCTCATTGTTATGTTGATATCCTAAAACTTGTGTTGCAGGAGAGATTTGAGGAGATAGGCAAGAAGATCAAGAGAGAATTGGATGGCGCGGGTCATCAACATCATCATCAGATCATGGGAGGAAGGAGGCACATGTTGGGGCATTCCGGAACCCTAAACACGATCACTCCCTGCGCCGCCTGCAAGCTCCTGAGGCGGCGCTGCGCTCAAGAATGCCCGTTTTCCATACTTCTCCCCACGAACCCCACAAATTTGCCTCCGTTCACAAAGTCTTCGGCGCTAGCAATGTCTCCAAGATGCTCATGGTAAACCCTACTTTATTAATTAGTGTCTTTGTTGCCACAATTCGTTGAGATGAAAAACCACAAGTATTTATTTTGTTTGCATATCTATTTTCAATTTTAAATAGGAGGTGCCTGAGAGTCAAAGAGCAGATGCAGCAAACAGCCTTGTTTATGAGGCGAATGTGGGCTACGAGATCCAGTGTATGGGTGCATGGGAGCAATCTCAGCGTTGCAGCAGCAGGTACAAGTCTTGCAAGCGGAGCTAAATGCTGTGAGGAATGAGATCTTTAAATACAAATACAAAGAATCTAATATGCTTCCATCTCCTCATATATCCCTGCTGTCAACCGGGGCCGTTTTGCTGCACCCGCCTCCACCGCCCGATTCCTCTCACATCCTCCTCCTTGTACACCTCGGTTACATCTAGTAGTGCTGCTGACTTTAGCACCATCTCTACTGAAAATATAGTATACTTTGGTTGAATTATCTGGCCTTCCATTATATTTTACCGCGCATTATCCAATAGTGAAGGAGGCGAACAATAAACAGATTATTGGTGCATTTTAGTCTTACTGTTGCTATATCTATACACATGTCATTATTATATACTAATAGCTTAGTTCTTTGATATTGTTGTTTTTTCCCTGTATCAATTAGTCTCTTCTGGTCAGGTAAGTAATCTCTGAGTTTGATAGTTGAAGAAGATATGAAACTAAATAACGTATTTGGTACAGCAAAATGAAATTACTTGGAGCGAAACAGTTGAAGTTTCATAAGGCAACACCAACTATGGGGAAGGACATTACAGGTAAGTTATATAAAGCTTAACTTGGTTCATAAGATGAAGGGGTGTTTGGCTAAGCTTATTTTAAAGAGCTTATAAGATGTTTCAAGAGCTTATAAGTTATTAAAGTGTTTGGATAATTGATCTTATGCTAGAAAGAATCGTGAGTTAGAGATACAAAATTCGAGTAGTGAAGTTGGTAGTATATGAAATAACGAACAATAATAAGGTTATTTTGTAAATTCATTGCTCATAGCTTATGAAAATAATGTTGAACAACTTATTTTGGTGAGCTTATAAGTTATTGAGTTTATTTTCATTATATGTCGCTTGAAACTTATTTACCAAACACTTAGAACAACTTATGCTCAACTAAACACCCTCGGAGTTGAGGATATTAAATATTGGTGCTTTCAGATTTCATGCCTCTTCAATCTACGGAACAAAAATAAATATAAATAAAGGGATGGATTCTTAGAGAATCTTCTGCTTTTTTCCTGGAAATTAGAAAATTTACTTTTCTATATAAATAATACTCCATCCGTCCACTATAAACGCAGATTTAATTCCTTTTCGCCGGCCCACCAAAAATGTGCACTTTCCTTTTTAGAAACACCAACTTTACATTTTACCCTCAACTTATCCACTTATTTACAAAAAAACACTCCATGTCCACCTTTTACACTCACAATCCATTAATATATTCATTTATTATCCTAATGACACACCTTTTATACACATTTACTTTACACTCATTACGCTTTTTAAATTGCACTCACCAAAATCGATGCACGCTTTGGTGTACGAGGAGTAATACTTTATATATATATATATATATATAATATTAATGCTTATATATGATAATTTTTTATGTATTACAATCATGTTTTATATTTACATGACAACATTATATTTTCATAAATTAATGGTTCATATTAATTCCTAATTTATATATTAATAAAAGATTTTATATGATCCACTTCCTATAGACATAGGCATAAGATTGGGTAGAAACATTTTCCTATTGGAATAAGAACCCCGCTTTATATATAAAATAATGTTTTTCACGATGATATTTCCTTATGTATACAAATAATTTTATATTTATATATTAAGATAATTTTTCTTTTATAATAATTGTAGATCATACAAAGATCAATGATCCAGAAATTTTTAATTCCTATAAGAATTTTTTATTTAATCATCTCTTATATATAGATAAATATAATTCATTTTATTTGGAGCATATTAAGAAGAAGGAAATACACACACACATATATATATAGAGGTAGTGGTTATAATAAAATTGTCCTTAATGTATAAATTACGAACTTATGATATTGTCCAATTCTCCGTGAAAGTGTTTGAATTCAAAAAATATAAAATTTATCCCTCATGGGATTGAAACCGAGGTGTTTGAATTCATCAAGTAAGGTTATTTGATGAATGCACCAGATCTTCACGTATCAGGGATGAAAATAATTTTATTTTATACTTTAAGATCGGTTTGTACTCGATCCAATTCCTATATATATATATATATGTGTGTGTGTGCAGTGTGTGTGTGTAGGATTAACATAAAACTATTTTTCTCGTGAGAACCAAATAATGACGATTTAGCAAAGTTATTGAATCCAAAAATAAAATTTTCGCCTACGGGATTTAAACATGGGTGGAATTTTCAAGTTATGGATTCAAGAACAAACGGATGCATTAACTTTTATAACTAATTCATTTTGTTCATAGTGAATGTTTCTTAGTTCTCACGTTAAAATGATTCTTATTTGAACCATACTCTATATATATGTATATATATAAGAAGAGGTTAACGTTGAACGAGTTTTAAAGTGTGAATGTGATAACTAAAATGATGAATTCATCAGAATGTTGATGAATTCGCAAAATTACTAAATCTAAAAATTAGAATTTTTGCCCTCGTAGGATTCGTATCAACGAAATTCTAATGTTGTAGATTCAAGAACTTTCCTTGCAGATTCATCAATTTTCATACTAATTCATTTGGTTCTTACGCTCATACTTCAATATAGTTTTATCTCAACTATATATAGATTATAATATGCTGCTATATCCCTACTAGAAATCCAGTTATCATGATATTATGGATGATATCGTTCAGTTTCAAGACTGTAGCAAGCGATTGTAAAATAATAAAAATTATGTATGTCACTGAATTTTACTTTTGATAAAAATATGTATGTCACTGAAGATTACTTTTGTTCTCCATTCGAATTGTATATTTGTTAGTGACTAGATTTCTTTCCTATCGCTGTATCGAAAGAGGGGATACCACATCAGTTTCAGTTGAGGGTAAAATAAGAATATTTACGCGTATAGTATAGATGCTAGAGCATTGTTGGAGAATGAAAATTAGTCTGGATCAATTTATTCTAACAACGATGGCCTGCATTCAAGAATTAATTGTATTTTCAGCAACCTTTATTTGCTTCTCTCTCACATTAAAATTCTTGTTCTCTTAAATGACAGTGAAATCAATAATTACTCACCTAACTTCTTTACACGTTTTCTTAATTCTGAAATTTTGTATTTCAAGCAAATATTGTTCGAATATTCTAATGCTTGTTATAGTATTCAAATGTTACAATTTCTCATGATTTTGAAAATAGATAGAAAATAATTCCTATCTCAAATCAAAATGAATTAAATCTAAGTTATACGTATACAGAGGCACACTTCGATCGATATATTCGGATGCACGATGCATCTATTCTAATTAAATCTCAATTATGATTAAAAATTGAAACTGAGAATTAATAGATTTAAATTGAATTTAATTACAGTGAATACACTATACATCGATATTCAGATATACACCAATTTTGCCATATATATATAGATATTACGACTATAGTCATCAAATTTTTGGACAGTCAAGTTCGTCATATCAGACGATATTCCATAACTTGCAACGAATTAAATTTTCAGTACAAAATAAAAGTTTGTTATGTAATTTAATTTAATTAATCTTCACATGTAGTGTCTATTATAAGTGATAAATACTGTACTAATTGGAATAGAGGGTGAAAACGAGGTATGATTTCGCACAACCAACATGATAGTAGATGTAATTAATCCCTTCTTGACAGCTAAATTTAACCATGTAGATGTACTTGTATTTTCTTCTTTAATCTGCTTTCTTCTTGTGCAGAAATCATCAACCCGTGTAGTTGCCAGTAGGGAGGAAAGGAACATATATAATTAAATAATTATGACTTATGGAATAGCTTATTGGGACTTTCATTTCCTTCCCACTATACATATATTTTGTGAATAATTAATGTATTGATTTTTATTACATATGTATGTGTAAAGACTAATTTAAACATCTCTCACATGGAGATGGTGACTGAGTTTGGTCCAAAGTCCAGAATGCTTGTAATTGTAGCATCCTCCTTGTCCTCACACAATTACCCATGGATTTTTGTCTACAATTAATAAATTTTATATAATTTATTTTAAAATAACTTCCCAATGGCTGATCTTTGAGACACTTCCATGTAGACATAGAATTACTAGAAACATGTTTGTCTATGCTGATCGATCATTATATTCGACATCGGAAAAGAAAAGATAAACCCATAAGAGATGTTGTCCGACGATGGCATAATAGCAAAGTGGGTTTTCGGTGCCAAATGGACAAGTTTGAATCTCATTAATTTCTCCAGGTCTCAATCTCTCGCATCTAGTTCTTATATGTTCTGTGGTAATTCCAGGAAATTGCACTAGAATGTGGATAGTTTTTAAGTATGGTTTATCCATTTTATATAATTTTCAAGCTATTATATTGAAAGTGAATTTATATATTGCATACCAAAATAGCAACCGATATTTTCAAGTTAATCAGTACTATCAAAGGTATCCATATCTATTAGAAAGTAATCCTTTTCCTCCTATATATTTGGTGAAAATGAAGGATTGACTTAATTATGTTACTGCAAACACAGTCTACTTTTGACCTTTACAAAATCTCATATGTGTTCTACGGTCAGGCTGATAGTTTTGATCAAAGTTGCGGTTCACTTTATATAATTTACTATTAGTATAAAATAATAATATCGTATATATAAATAAGAGGTATCATAAAAAGCTTTGTTATACATATAATTAAGCATAATAATATGCATAAACAAACATTATTATATATAGGATTATGTATATAAATATACCAACTTTATCTACATTTTGATTTTGCATCACTAACTTTAAAAAGAGCATATAATACATGAACTTGTGAATAAATCGGATATTTAAAATATATCGCATATATCATATTAATACATCATTGTTTTATTCAATTGTTGACAATTAAAACCGAATTTTGAAATTGTTGAGAAATGATTAATTAATGCAACACACTACATTCGAATATGTGATACTACTTTGAAATGTAGTGTGCAATTAACCATTTCTCAACTATTTCAAGAGCTTGATTTTAATTGTATATAATTCGATTGGAAACGATGACGTCTTAAGATGATATGTACTATATTATTTTTAAACGTCGAGTTTTTCACATCAATATTCCGATATAAGTCTCTTTCAATTTGGAGGAAAAAATCATGGTAAAATTATTAGAACATATAAGTTTGTACATTTATATATTTTTTAAGGTTGTGTGCAAAACCAAAATATATGCAAAGTTCAGATATTTTATGTCAATAACCTTATATTTTTCCGTCCACCAAAAGCTTGCCTTGCTTTTGGTGGCTGAGTTTTAATAAATTGTAATAAATATAAAGTGAATGAAGTTAATAAATGAATATATTAATGGATAGTGAGTAAAAATGTGGGTCATTTGTGGTTTTTCTATAAATAAATGGTAGATTGATGGTAGTTGATTTTTCAAAATGAAAAATCTAAGCTTTTAGTGGACGCCCAAAAAATTTAAATGCAAGCTTTTGATGAACGGAGAAATATATAATGTGTATTGGTTCTCAAACGAGTCTACATCAAGTATATGGAAAATACACCTCTAACAAATCTTTTCGTAATTCTAACAAATTCAATGAATAAGCTTATCATTTGGATAACTATCTAGACTAGCCTTATGCGTAAATTGTGAACCCTAAATGTTTATACTTGGTTTTAGTTTATCAATAATACTTTATTTTTTCAGGTAATGCGTCTGGTTAATGTAAAGCCAGGTTGGTTGGTTGGTCAAAACCCGATTAATACTTATGTATTTTCATAAATTACATATGCAAATGATAAATAAAGTAATGAGTATAGAAATAAATGACACACTATTTGTAGTTATCGCCCTCATAATGCATGATAATCTATTTCTCCTTAGGAATCCACTTGTTTTAGAGTACTAAAGTTCACTGACCATAATTTCCTCATGAGAAATCCCGGACCCTAGAATTGATGAGTTGTAGTCCACTACAACCAACGTACTTTCGTCTTGATTCATAACACTAACTGGCTGCCCTCTCCTGGTTCAAGGGTTGGGTGGGTTTAGTTCCTTCCAACTAGGTGACTAAAACCTTAAGATGAAGAACTTAAGGAAGAGTTGGGTTTATTTTCTAAGTTTATAAATATCTTGTGAGCTTGGATATAGAAGTATGATTTCACTGAGTTGAAACACTTGAAAATTCTTCTAATTTTGAGTGTTTTGTTGGAATTGATGCATACAGAATAGCACAAACTTGTCTGATGATTAAAACATAGAACATAAATGTAGAAGGCATATCAAACTACAAATGACTTAAAGAATCGAAAAATATAAATGAATTCAAAATTGTATTCTAATGCCAAGTCGAGAGGCCTATTTCAAAGAAGACGAGATACTCTCGTAGCGCTCGTTCTATCTGATCGTCCCTAAAGATAAAACGGTAGTATCTCGTAAGGGCGGTCAGAGACCAACGAGTTCGACGAACCGGACGAATCCAGACAAAACTTGGATACAAGTATGCAGAGAGTGCTATGAGTATGATGGAATGAAGATTAACAAGAGGTGGCTAATGCGAGACATGTCCTATTTATAGCATCATCCCCCATGGGAGCCTATCGAGTCAACACCGCATTGATGTCGGGTGTTACAAAGTTACCCCATTGAGTGCAGAGGGTTACCCGTGGTTTCGGAGATAAGACGGAGTTACACCCACGCTTCCGTGGAGCCATTATATCGGAAGTTACGATAGCGCTATAGTGAATCGACAAGAGTGCGCCCAAGTTTATTGGGGAGTATTACCGCTAGAAGAATTTAAAACTTTTTCTTTTCACAATCGACCGCAAGGATTAGTAGTCGGTCGTAACTAGTAGTTCAAGATCGCCGGTCGGCTCGTATAAGAGAGTCATGCATCGAGCGATATTAGTTAGCAAACCTATGGATCGCATGCGCTGATCACTGGACTCGATAATCGAAGTAGATGTCACACCCAATTTCCAACCATAACTTAGTTAGGTAATTAGCGGACGGGGTTAGAAGGAAATTTAATAATTAATAGCAACAATCGTGATCAATAATATATCAATAATATTGTAGGTCATCAACTTCTATTAAAATGAAGTCGAACATTTATGATCAAAAGAGGTAAAATGGAGTCTGCAAAGGATGATTCTAGGTCCTCAAACCACAAGAAGAATTTAACAAAGAAACAACAATGAGGACTAATAATTACATTAAGACTCATTATCAAGTACAACATTGATCTAATATCATAAGTTAAAACATTCGATAAAGAATATAAGGATTCAACATGCTTTCACCGAATAATATTTATGGTTGGTTAGTTGAAAGCATGATTCATCAATAACCTCAAAATTGCTTTCATAAATATTTGGTCCAACAAAATAATTCAATATTCAAGTAAATCTTTGTTCACGTACAAGTCAACATCATAATGAAGAGTTGGAGATATCGAGATTATACAACCAAATAATGACTTTCATCGATAAATGATTACCATCATAGGAACACATAAGCAGATAAAGACCAAAACTCGGAACAAAGTGTGGTGAGAATTATGTATGAAGACATAAATCTGCAACAAAACAACGATAACAACGATTAAACAATATTATCATGGAATAAAACATCTCTAGAGAAGTTCCTTGCACATCATTCGATTCCAAGATTCTTCGAGCTCAACCCGCATATTTAGAAATATATGCGTGTGAGTACAAAAATACACTCGGTATACCGAAAACATTAAAACATCGCTCTTGGGCTATATGATCGACTTGCCATAACATTTTCAACGCCAGTGGTTGAAGTGAAAACCTGCATACTTTTCATAAATAAATACTTACTTGCTTTCATATTCATAGATCATAATAAATGCATATGCATGTCTATGTCTCGCAAACAACTTTCTATTTTCTTCCCATATCACAGATTCTTCTCGTGTTGAGAAGAGGTCTCCTCTCAAACACCTCGACCAAGGTCACTACCCGACGGGTAAATTCTTTTCTTTCTTCTTCGTTGATAGGTAATGCATCATGCATGTCATGCTCAAAACATGCAAGTCACAATTTTCAAATAAATGCATATTATATCATTTGAACATATATAAAAGCATATCATATCATATTGAACATATATAGAAGATATCATATCATTTTAGAAAATATTTATACCCACCGACGACATACACCGACTGCACTCTTCGCTTTCACTCCTTTCTTCTTCTTATTTGGTCCATCAATCCACATAAAGCATATAAGCCTATCAAGAACCAAACAAGAACATAACTTTTATCTTAGTCGTCGACAACTATATTTTCTCGATATCAAGTTACTATGGTCTATAAACACTGGGTCATTGCATCCTCTAACATCTTACATATAACAAGACATCACGAGCCTCATATGTCTAAACGAGCATAGAAAACTAACAACAAGCTCAATCATCTAACTGAGCCAAAACCTAACAACCCTTAAGATATAGCTTATGTCCGACGTTAAAAATCACGTGAGACGCCATCCATCATAAATAAACTTCTATACATGCTCAACTATCATCAAAGATCATTAATTAATCAACAAATGAGGCTAGGGTTTTGCCAACATATGAATCCAAATATGAAGTCAAAATGATCAAATAAAATAAAAATCCAACAATATGGGTTGTGGTTTTCGCCAACATAGGGTTTTCCAACGGCTTCGATTTCAAACGCTTTTCTTGCTCAAAACATGTTTATATCTATCCAACAATACATATATGAAAGCAATTCAATCATATCAACATCATAAATTCAAGATCAAACCTTCATATTTTGAAAATTTCACAACATTCCAAAGACTTATGCTCCACAAATTCAACGTTAAACAATACGTAGACTATTTAATCCATCATAATACCAAGAATTAATCGAGCAAAACATATCCTTCATGCATTCTCCAAATGACCGAAAGTATGAAATATACATAGTTTCATAATTTAAAATTTTCAAACCGTAGAGTGTTCTAGATGTAGAGTTATACCGAATCAAGACAGATCGAAAATTCAACTACTTGATCTTTCAATTTTCGCTTATAATTTTCAAAATAGTGTGTGTGTGTGTGAGTGTGTGTTGTAAAATGTAGAGAAAAATGAAGGTGAATAGTTGTTTCCAAATCTATGTATGTATTTAATAACTAATTTTATTTTATTTTGATTTTCTTTAAATAGGTGATTATTCACAATTTCTAGAAACTATTTTCTTTCTTCAATTCATTTCTTTAATAGAGAAGAATAATCAATTTTCTTTAGAAATTAAATATAAATATGTAAAATAATGTATAGCATTTTATAACAAGAATTCAAACTCGATATCTAATAAAATAATCTCCTGAATTTATGCTTGAAACTAAATAATAGATCATAAACATCAAAATATACTTATTAAAAATATTTTGACCTTAAAACCATTTTAAATATTCTGCTTTAATTCGAGCTTATTCGCAAACGCGATATCACAAAAGCATATATTTTATGAAATTCTAAAATTTGAAATCAAGATCTCTTTGAGCACATATTTATCATCTCAAGACTTGAAATCTAAATCTTCTTATTCTCAACAAGACCTAAGAATCTTATCTCAAGTTCTATCTCGAATCTATCTCAAATTCTATCTCCTCGACTCAAAGCATGAACAACTCTTTCTTAAGGATGCAATTGCCTTCTTATAAGCTCTTAATCGTGAGCTAATCTCGCTACATGAAATGCGGGTATTACAAGGCATAATGTGGTGATTAATGTATTTGCTCATCGAAACATAAACTAACTTAAAAACACTTAGTTGAATATTGTTTGGCCGCCATTTATCTCACCAATATCAACTGATACTAATAAAGTGTTTTAAAACTATGTTGTGCTACTTGTTGTGTTGATGTCTCAATAATATGCACTATCAAATACGAACCGAAAGTAAGATCAAAGCAAATCATATATGTAGTTTTACGTTGTTCGAGACATCAGTATACGGCGTAATGTGTTGGTTATTGTATTTACCTTATTGAAAACATAAACCGCTTAAAACTCTTAGTCAAATATTGCTTATTCAATTTCAATTTTCATTTTATCTCACCAAGAATAAACTCGACATCGATAGAGTGTTTTAAAACTAGTGTGCTACTTGTGTGGTGATGATGTCCCAATAATATGCAATGTAAAATACGAAACCAATGTAATAACCAAAGTAAATCACACTTAGAGTTTTAATGGTTGGAGAGATCCTTCTACGCCCATGGATCCTGTTGCTTAATCCCACTAACTGGGATTTGATCTTGTTTACAATAACAAGAATAAACCTAGTTATAGAGTTCATCTTATCGATCTCACCTAATTGAGCCTCTCACGTCGCTAGGAAACCTTTGATTGCTTATGGTATAATCGACCTAAACCTCTTGCTCATAGGTGCAAGTAACCAAGCTTTCAACAACTTACACTTCATCGCTTACTGCCCAAACATCTTCTTAAACAGATATTTTGTAGCGGTTTTCCAACTAAAATTCGAGCTATCATAAGTACAAACTCACCCTCTGTATTAAGATATACAAAGAGTAATAACCTAGACTTAAGGAAGTGTTTATCAAACCTCGAATCGATAATTATATTTGAGCCCAAGATTTACCGATAGACTAGAAACTTACTTTTTCAAAATCGTTGTTTGATAAACTGAGTATTGAGCTGAATGCTTTAGATACTTTGAATGTTTTAACCTTCAAAAATTGATTCTGACTTATTTATGATGGAAAATCTGATTTTAACCCTCTCACAATGATCTATATCGATGTTTAATTCACCATACGATTATATACCTAGCATGCATCTTATAATTAATTGCAACACGCTGGTGTTTTCGTGTTTACTCGCGAATTTGTCGGCAAGGAATCGATTAAGACTGGTTGATCTTCGATCGTATCCCGATCACAAAACCCAATGCTCGAGTGAGAGCAATCTATGGAGAATACGCAAAATTCTTCTTCTTCATCCTTTACAATTTTCGAGAATTTCAAATATATGAAAATAGTCTCTTTATGATTTTTCTCACCTTATATTTATAATGGAACCCTAGATCCTATTTGATAGATCTTTGCATATCTAATAAATATAATGATATCTTTGTCATAGAGGATCGTAAGTAATCCATTTGAGAACCCTTATGAGGTGGACGAAATTATGCAACTCCAGCTCAGGGCCACCATGGATCAAATGCAAGGAATAAAGATGGCCTCAATAAATTAATAATCTTATGTTCTCGTAACATAAATTAATTCATAAACATTTATTCATGCCACTAGAGAATAAATGCCGACTTACCCTTTATTTCCGGCGAGTCGACTTGCATTTAGACTTCACGAATCCTCCGATTAAGATATTGACGTCAATTAATTATTTACGCTGCTCGATCGCTTAAAATAATTAATCTCTTTAATTCCCAAGCAGCTACCACTCAACCTTATTATTGTACTTGAGATAACTCAACCTGCAGGTTTAGTACAATAAACCTTTGAGCTCCTTAGAGACGCCATCATCCTAAACGGATACGTGACTGATACAGAAAATAACATGACATACAAGACCGCCACCACCCAAGATGCGGAGAATATCGGGTTATCTCATGTAACCCTCACCCATAACAAGTCAAAGTCATGGTCAACAACTCATACTCATCTAAGACCTTATCGAGGTTTAGATCAACATGAAGTTACCGAGATCAGGTTCTTCACGACGGTCGATAGAAGAACTAATCTCACCGTGATCCATCAATACGCGAGACGCATCAAGATAGACAAGCAACCAAGTCAAGTCACTTCTATCTATATCGCAGCCTATACCAATAACTCGTCCTCAAGTTATCTCACCGATTCTTTTATATCTCATTGTTCGACCAATCATAGCATCATGATCTACTACACACCGTGATGATCTAACTTATATATGAGATAAAGGGATAAACATATGCAATCAAGTAAACAATTCAGATAGAGATTGTAATAGGGTAAAGGAAACATCATACAAGCTCAACCAAATTGCTTTCAAAGATACAACCAATAATTTATGAGAAGATGATGAATAGTGCTATGGAGGAACACCTTCATATCTTTCTAATCGTCATTTGAATTCTTCCATTCAATTCTCATACTCACCGCTGTGGTCTCGATCGTCAGAATCGTAGCTCGCAACTCAAAAGGTCTTCGGCATGTCGTGATCTTTTGATATGTCATGACACGCTGACAAGTCAAACACCCCGCTTAAATATCTCCTTATTTTTCCAAATGAGTCGACCCATGGTTTGTCACAGTTGACTTTAGGACGGGCCACCAGACCCGCCCATCTTTATCGCCAGACACTCATATCTTTTATCTTGAGAACCCGAGTTAGTTTGATGCTTTCAACTCGACGTAGAAATAGTTAGCTTGACTACTTATCACCCGCTGACTATCGATCAACTTGACTTCCAATCGCAAACTTCGACTCCGCTAGCCCTTGACTTATGGTAGCCAACTTTACTTCCTAGCAGGGCAACAACCACCGGTACGACACTTAATCATATCCAAACTCCTTTGTTTCAGAACGTCCGAGTCTTCGCCTCGATCTTCGCATCTTCAATCTTCGACTTTACTCCAAGAGCTTTGTTCATCAACATCGCTATACTTCAATCTTCGACATCACTGCTTCGACTTCAATCTTCGCCTTAGCACGTGATCCATCATTGAGCTTCATCGCCAGCCGGTATCGATACTTCTATCGCATTACTGCTTCAATACTTCTCGAACTTATTCATTATTGGGCATGTCCAACCCGTTAGTTCTACTATCGAATCACACAAAAACACATAATTCCGTAACTTACATCAACAGAGTAATCATCAAAGGTTTGAGATCTAATCAAAATACACAATTAAGATAATTTTTTCCAATACAAGTATTGATCATTATCGCTCCAACAAATTTCTGTAGATGCAATTAGAAACAAATATCATGATTCCATGAATAAATACACCAAATTATTTGCCTAAAATATGCAAAAGAAAAAAATTATTTTAGATAATCCATAAACATATAAAATAAAATAGTCAATTCTATGTTCTTAATAAAACCCAAGCAAATGCCCCATTTTTATTCTAAAGCCCAATTCTATCTTTAAATAGAACCCAAGCACAAGCCCAATTTCTATTTTTAAATCAAATAGTAGCCCAACTTTCTAGTTTCCCAAGTAAAGCATCTCTTCATCTTCTTCTAGGCATTTGTAACTCTTCTATTTTATTTTCTTTCGCTTCCTTTTCTCACTCACTATGATTCGAATGAAGATCTTCTCCCACAGAGGACCTATTACCCAAGTTTGAAGAAGATGGCAGCTAGTTTATGAAAACTTTTTTCATAAATTACTTGTAGAACATTATGGTACAACGGTTAAACAAGAATATGATTTTGTATAAAATGATATTTCTTCTATCCACCATATTTGTTTATTTAATTTCATTTTGATATGTCCACAAAATTCTTTCACTTTTCTTTTATGTATACGACCATATCCAAAATCAACACTTTTATCCATACTCAAGCACTTATTTACAAAACCACACACGACCCACATTTTCTGTCACATAACATTATTTTATTTTTAGGTTCTATTTTCCACTCACTTCACACTCATTATATTTATTATAACTCATGCTATAAAAACTAAATCCATATATCATGGACCGGGGAGTACTTTCTTTGTAAATTGATATGACCATTAATATACAAATATGTTAAATTTTAAACCAATGAGCTAAATATATTCATCGGATAGAAACAATTAATTATAAGAAGACTCTTATCCCAACATGAGCGGCTATCGTTGTAGGAGAAAATCCCAAAGAAAAGCGTAGATTCATGCCCCCATGGTATATATTTTAAAACCAAGGGCTCTCCAAAGTGCAGCCCACTTTAATATGGTAAAATAGTCAAATAAACTCAGTAACAATCTACATACAGAATCTGAGGCCCAGTCTACCAAAAAGCAAACTAAGACACAAATATTGGCCAGTGGTTTCAGAATAACTGGGGCTGCTACAATTATTTACCAAACACCACTCTCTCTCATCTATAAATAAGTCTGCTCATCTCTTCTTCCACACTACACACATACTTCTCATATTTTTTCTTTTGATTTAGTTTGTTCGTCACAACATATTATTACAGATTTCAGCACAAGTCAACAAACAAAGGATATGGAGGCTGTGCAATCATGGATTTCTGAACACAAGCTCACCAGCATTGGTCAGTAAACTTGCACACAAATCTATAAGTATTAGTATTGCTGCATATATATTCTAACTTTCAATATATAAAGTAATTGAAATAATGCTTTGTGTGAAATAAACTTGCACAAATAACTAGTAGATTGAAACAAGGATCAAATATCAATTCTAGAATTGTAGGTGGACTTTTCATCATTTTTGCTCTTTTGGACACTAGGTAAAGTCATCTTATTTTTTACTCGTTGAATCATCGATATTTACCCCTTACATTCTCATGAGCCGAGACTTGGGTATGCTTACTGATTGGATCAAAATAGAATCAGTTGTTATATATGTAGAAGACATGCACACACGTACGTACTACACGAATTGACATTTGAAAATCTTGTTCATTTTGAATTATTATATTATTAATTAAATATTTTTTGTGGAGTGCAGGCACAATGTGGGCTGCATCAATTGGTGCTTCAGTGGCTTATAGCTCACGTGGTAGAACCTCTAGGCCAAGCCTGAGGCTCATTCATGCCAGGTACCTACACGTACATATATATAAAATGTACTATAATCCTTGGGGACAGTTCTAGTGATAAACTGTGTCGGTTTGAATTTCTTTTATAAATTTAATTTATTACATCTGATTTTATAAATATAATTTACCCACAAGTTATTACACAAAAAATGAGTTTTATCTAGGAGGGCTTTTTTTTGGTATTAGATTTTATTTATTTTAAAAATAAAACTATTTGATGTAACTATACTGGTGAGAGCCTTTGTCCTTCTTTTAATGAAAACAATAACTCCCTTTACTGCATTCAAATTTTATAAGTTTTTTTTGAGGTAAATTTTTAACATTAATAAACTTAGGAACAAACTTTTGAAATATGTTTTCCTTCGATAAAAAAACTTAATTAATATATGGCCGATAAGTATTAGATCTAATTTGTTATTATATTGTTAAATATATTTCTGAATTAAGTGTTAATAAAATAATTATTTCTAGTACTAAATTAAACACACACACACACAATATATTTCGTAATTAAGTGTTAACGAAATAATTGTTGTAGTCGTCAGTCAGCCTTGAATCCAAAAAAGTCGAGCTCCATCCTAATTAATTTCTTCATATCAATAGTTATTTTATTGATCGTATTATTCAATACATTAATTTATATTATACCCGGACGTCCCAATTATATAAATTGATTAGAATTTTCACAAAGATTAAGAAAATCATTGGAAGAAAACTATACAATAAAATTCTTAATATACCTATATTTACTCTTTGATGATTAATTAATGTATAAGTAAATCGAAGAATTAAATAAAAGTATATTAGTAAATAAGTTACAAAATATACTAATTTTATGAAAATAAATCTATATATTTGAGACATTTAAAAAATAAACCTACATATTGAGACGGAGCAATATCATAACAGTGGTTAATAATAATCCCGTGTGTGTATAACAGGATGCATGCACAAGCCTTGACGTTGGCAGTACTTTCAGGGGCGGCAACTTACCATTATTACTATGATCAGAAACGCGTTCAACAAAAGGAAGCTATTCCCAACTGAAACGCGACTTCATTTCCAGGATTCTGTCTATTTTTTCTCGTATTTGTACGGCGTGATTGGGTTACCAATTTCCAGTTGTAGTCTCTAAACTTTCCATTAACGTTGAAAGAGTATTAATATCCTCTTCTATGACAACTTACTCTAACATGGTATTGTTAAAGTTGACTGTTGACGTCTTTTATTTCTATGTTAATTATTAAAAGTTTACAAATTTTGACATCATCTTGGTTTTTGACACCTTTGTAAAATATTACAATATTAATAACATTAATTTTATTTGTAGCAAAACAGATACATTTTTTGATAATGTTATTTCAACTTAGTACGTATGATGTGGTTTTAGGAGTATTTGTGCAGCACATATCATATTTTCTGCCAAGATGCAAACTACCATACTGCAAAACTTTTTGGTCATAAAAAATTTATTTGACATGTTTATTTTGCTACAAATTAAAACTTGTATTATAATTATAATAATCATATATCAAAAATCAAGTCGATCGAAGTTCCTTTTTTAGCAATTATTCCTTTATTTACTTAAAGAAACAAAACTAGGGCATTACACATAATAAACTAGAAATTATTTATTCTAGAGGTTGATTATCTCTTCGATTTGAAAACCCGCCACTATGAAAAGTGGTCGACATCGATGGATCCTGAGGACATATATCCATCGACAAACACCGACCGGCACGCAAGAAACCGCCATTGACCGTGTCGTTGGCGCATTTGTCATCAACAGATACCGACGTCCGAGCTTATGACGGACAAGAGGATCGCAAACGTAAAAATAAAATAAAAATCAACGATAGACATCTCCGGCGGTAACATGGATTATATTAGATTGATCTGAACGTCGCCGCCGGGTGCTACCATCGCCGCCGATCTCTCTCTTTTCTCACACTAATTTGTAGATCGATCTCAACGCGCCGCCGCTGCCTCGCCGCCTAAGCTATCTCGCGTTGTCCGATAACACATGTGATCGATCTTAATTTCGTAAGGGAAATAAATACGCAAGAACACTAGGATTTACGTGGTTCGATCTATGAATAAGATCTACGCCCACCTGTAGAGTATTCGGTATCGATAATACGGTGAGTGATTACAAGAAGTGTAGATAATCATTTTCCTTTAATCTAGCCTCTATTTATACATCAATTATAATGACCTAGATCTCGAATCCGAGATCTATTCTAAGATAGGATTTGAATCATATCTCTTCTCTAATTAGGATTCTCTTAGATACGACTCAATCTTCTCGCTCCCACCGTTTGAGGTTCTCTGGGGACTTGTGGGCCGAGCTCATGTCGCTTGATTGGGCCGATATGGGCCCGATGCGGCCCGAGTTGGTCAGATCCTATCATATCCCCCAAAAAGCGTTCGAGGTCGTGATGGTTGCGGTCGATTTCACCGTAGACGTGTTCACGACGGAGCGCGATCGATCTAGTAGTTATCCTTCTATCTCGACTTCAGATGTCGCCGGCTTCACCGATGAGGCGCTATGCCGAGGTCTTCGGGTTAGCTTCACCGACGAGGGTTTTGCCGAGGTCTTCGGGTCGCTTCACCCGACGGGCATTTTCCGAGTGTTCGATCGGCTTCACCGACGAGGCATTATACCGAGGTCTTCCGACCGGCTTCACCGACGAGGCATTATGCCGAGGTCTTCCGACCGCTTCACCGACGGTGTTATGCCGAGGTCTTGACCGCTTCACCGACGAGGCGCTATGCCGAGGTCTTCGACTAGCTTCACCGACCAGCGTTTGCCGGGTCTTTAACCGCTTCACCGACGAGGCGCTATGCCGAGGTCTTCGACCGCTTCACCGACCAGCGCTTATGCCGAGCTCTTTCGACCGGCTTCACCGACCGGCGCTATGCCGAGCTCTCCGACCGACTTCACCGACGAGCGATGCCGAGCTCTTCCGATCGACTTCACCGACGAGGCGTTATCGCCGAGCTCTTCCGACCGGCTTCACCGACGAGGCGTATGCCGAGGCCGAACACGGATGTCTTATTAGCATTTAATGCGATTTAATGTGGCAACGATCGATTCCCGATAAAGCGATATTGGGGATAACTTCCATGATACGCCTTTTCGCCATCACTTTTGCTCATTCCTAAATTCAAATTTCGTAAACTCTTTCATCCGAAAAGTTCAACTGTCGCCATTATCGTTAAGGTCCAACGCCATCTTCCTCGATTCTAAAACCGAGTTATGGCTTCCTCGCTTATTCCTCCTCGATGAATCTCACGCCGTGGTGGCCGCTTTAACCGAGTATTCTTCGATGATTCTCGTGGATATGAAGTGTACACTTTGATGCTCTCCTCCTTTCACACGAGAGTTTGCTTTCCTTTGTTATCATGTTGGTAGGGTCGCTCGATTCCTTCTATTTTAGAAGCCTCCGCTAGATTAGAGCTGCTCTCACATTCCATATTCCAAACCTTTGTTTATTGCCCCGCCAAGGATATAGCCTCCGACGGTTTTGTCACTGCGTACGAGGATAGCTCAAAATGGCCTTCGCCTTCCTTACCCTTCCATATATGTTGAATTGCAGCTTATTCGCCATCCTTTAGCCAATTGACGCCAACTCCTTTCGCATTTGACGGCCTAGGTGTCTTCGCCATCGTCATAGTTTCCTCTCGACCTTAGGACTCGCCTAGGTTCTTTCAGCTCAAATCTAGGGTGGTATTACTCGACACCGTCGCAATTTTAAATTAAAGACAAGTCAAAATTTCCAACCGCACCAAAAATTTTCTTTTTGCTCGGTCACCCAGTCACTCGAACCGTGAGAAGTCAGCTTGATATGGCCACGGATTATGACTTCGGCAAATTTTGAGCAATCTTAGACAGATCGCCCGGTAGACGTAAGTCTTTTCCGTGGCCGAGCTATGGTCATGGGTCGAGCCCTATGACCCACTCGCAGTTGGAGTTTCGGCGAGGGCGGCCTCTTCTCTTTATTGCTTGGATGTTTTCGCTGATGTATTTATGTGTTGTTTGCTCACGAGTGAATTTGATCGCAGAGAGAAGAAGGAGGCGGACCGAGCTCGATGCCGGGATCCGCCTCGCCCGGCGGATGTCGCCGAGGAAACCTCCGAGGGGTGGAGATGCCGATAAGTCCCCTCGCCCAGCCTTTGAAACGCCTCAAGAGGCTAAAGCCGCGATCCCCGAGGCCCTGCTGTCGGCGATCCCGAGGCTCGGTGTGCGCCGATCCCGAGGTCGAGATCATTGGTTTTCAACCCGCACTCGCACTTTCCCGAGGTAGCGATCCGCTTGTATTGTAAAATTGCGGATATGTGTATTATGTGTTTTTCTCGACCGATTTGTTATGAGTGAGCGATAGCGTGTCGGCAGAGGTGGCTGTTGTCTCGTGGCGGTCGGCCGAGCTCGCCAAAATGTCCATCCTGTGACGGAGTATCGGGCCGTGACCCGCTCAACCAGGCCGCTTCACGCCGGAGATGGAGGAGGAGAAGACCTCCTCGCTCACGAGGTGTCCGAGGCCGAGGCGGGCTCGGACCGCCAAGAGGGAGGCGGCGGCGGACGGCCGTTGAGGCGGCGAGGCCAGGCGCCAGGTCAAGGTCGTTCGACACCAAACAGAGGAGCTCGTCCGAGAGGTCGAGCGGCGACTGCAGGGAAATGCCCGCGCTTTTCTGGAGGTTATTCCTTCTGGCTCGCCGCGGCCGCCAACAGCGCGCGGCTTCGACGCCATTGATGAAGTCGCCGAGGACTACCCAGAGTCGATAAGTCCAAGTACGAGTATGAGGCGCAGAGATGTGCTTGCCACGGCATATGCCGAGGTCTGGTCGCGTTTGAAGGACTTGCCTGACATGAGCTGACTGCTCGGTCTCGTCGCGTCTGTCTGCGCCCTCGTGGATCGCGATCCCATGATCAAAGCCTTGATGGCCGACCTGCTAAGGGATCCGGGAGTGGCGCTGCAGGGAGGGCACCGAGTCCGGAGTCCCCGAGGAAGTCAAGCTCTCGAACTCGTGAGGAGGTCCAACCGGGTCCCGAGGTCGGCCAAGTCGAGGTCGAGGAGGAGGAGGTCGACGCCCCAAGACGCGCCGAAGCTAACCGGGCCGGCTGAGCTTCGAGGGGTCAATTGATCCCCTTTTTTTTTTTTTTTGTAGCCACTTGTAAATACGCCATCGAGATGTCGCTCTTTTTCGACTAAAGGCCTTAATAAACTGTGTTCATCGAAGGAACTTGTCTTTGGTTCGCCTTCTCCCGATATGCCCGATGCTTCCACTTGGTGCGTCAAATCGAAACTCACTGGCTCGGGCTAGGAGGTCGAATCCTTCGCTGGAGAACAAGCTCGGTCATGGGACGAGGCGCAAGTTTGTGGTCGCCAGAGAGCCGGACGAGCTTCGCTCGCTTTTGAATCGGAGGATAAGCTCGAGATCGCCGAGGCGACGGCTCAAACGGGGCCGAGGAACATGCAGAGTACGAAGAAATTGCACCGAGGTGGAGGATGACCATCTCCGAGGTCAAGCAAAAGTCAAATAGCTCGCAGCACCGCTGGATGTATAAGAACGAGTACGCCTGATTCTGGCAATATCAAGAGCAATATGCCGACCTTAATCAATCATGACAACAGAACAAGAAGTCAGATCCAGTCACGCGCAACAACCGCAACAACGACGACGAAACACGCCGAGCTCATCGAAAGACCCGTTAGAGAATCGACTCAAGGGCACGCCCAGAGCCTCGACGAGCGAGGCAATCCCATCTTGCATGAAGCAGGATACCAAAGCGATGGAGATCGCAACAAGAATCAAGGAGAACCTCCACCGGAAGCAAACCTCGACGACGCCAAGGGGTTTCGAGAAGAATAAGAAGAGTTTTCCAATACCAACAAGCACAAGGTCGGCTGCATCTCGAAAAAGGAACACAAGCCTCGCTCTAAACACGAGGCACCGCAATGGTAGATCCCCAAAGATCCGTGTCATGGGCGCTAATACTCGCACGAGCCGGCCCAAACCAACCGCGAGGGACGAACAACGGAAAGGACGAGTGACCGACGGAGGTCGGTCCTAAAATCATAAAGAGTTCGACGACGAACCCGCCCACTCTCCTGAGGGTGGCTTCTCAAACGAAATACTGACATCCCGCCTCCCCGACAAATACCGGTGCCGAGCATCGCCCCTCACGACGACTAATGGACCCGTAACTTCCTCTCGTAGTTCCAAGACAATATGATCAACCAATGCCTCAAGACAGCTCATATGTGCAAGCTCTTCCCGAGTTGCTAGTCGACAACGCCCGCCTTGGTTCGGCACCCCACCTCCCGAGCATTGGATCATATATGACCGATCAGCCTTCCATCGGTTCTTCCGTATGGAGTCAAAGATGTCGCTCGCACACCTCCTCACCGTGAGGCAAAGCCGAGACGAGTCCGTGAGCGACTTTAGACTGTGTTCAACAAGGAGTGCTCGAAATCAAGACGGAAGACCTTCTCATCATCTCGCCTTCCAAAACGATCCGCCAGGCCCCTGATAAAGAAATCGCAAGCACGAGCCCCATCTACTACAGAGCTATGGTGCATAGCCGATCGGTCGCCAAGGCGGACGAGGCCGAGAAAGAAGTGCGAGAAGAGGCGAGCCCTCCAAAAGGAAGAAGGAGAGGACGAGGAGACCGCCAGGCTCAAGTGCCTAGAGGACATCGCCTATAAATCCGTCCGTGCCGCAAGCAGTCTGAACGACCTCAATACACTCCTTCGACGGCCAAGGCGTAAATCTACAAACCCACACGGACAAGTTCGAGAAGCCTCCACCAATGACAATCAAACGCCGAACCAAGGACAAGTAATCGCTTTTCACGAGGACTACTGCATGACACGTAGGAGTGCCGAGATCTCATGGGAGACATCGAGATGCTAGTACAAGACGGGTCCTTAAAAATACAAGGCGACCGACGAGTCGCAAACGAGGCCCCTCATCGAGGTCGAAAAAGGGAAAATCGCGGAAGGATGGCCTCACAAGAAGACAGCGTTATAAGACAAGGAGGAGATGACGAACCCTAGTACGACGGGTCATCTCCACCATCACGTCTCCCACGGAGTTACGAAGTCCTCCTCAAGGCCGAGGCCAAGTCCCCATACCAATGAGCCTCACAACAAGAGGTTCGTGAGGACGAGGCTATTACCTTCTCCGAGGATCACCTGCATCTATGGTGGTACCTCACTCAGACACGCAGGATCCAGCAAGGATCGCCAACAAATTGGTAAGACGCGATATATCGACTAGCGCTGCGCGAGCATCCTTCAAAGAATGCTTGACAAATTAGAGTAGAGGCTACCGCAGCAGCACCACTACCACCAAGCTCCACAGAAGAGACACGCCCAGACGGGTGATCGACCGCCATTCAAGAGGGGAAGGGCACCGACGAGCTCTACCAAAGTGGACATCCGTGGTCGCGCCTCCCGCCATACAACGCCATACTGGGGAGATAGCAACGCAGCGAGGGCGGTGCTCAACCTACCACCGACAATGAAAATCCCCAAAAGCGAGTGATAGCCGTGATCCGTGGGACCGTAAGGCTAAGGAATGCAGTGTCGAGAGAGGCAGTACTCGTCCAAAGAACCGCAAGCATAGCAACCAAAGAAACCCAGGAGTTGGAACCGAGAAGACGCCGACCCGAGAACTCGATCGAGGAGGTCGACAGGCGAAGATGAACCATTCAAGGTCGTAAAGTCGGGTTTCACCGGTACCTCAACTAAGGAAACAGATCATCCAACTCCTAGGGAATTAGAGATGAACGCTGGTCGCCTCGACATGACCGGGTCTCACCAACTATCATCACACACCGCCTCAACATTGACAACATAAAACCACCGCAAAAGCAACGGATTTTTGCAAATTAACGGAATCAAGTCATCCATGACGAGGCGAATAATTATTAAAGGCACGACATCGCTCAAGTCAAGTATCCGACCCGATAGCCAACCCATGGTGAAGAAAAGGGGGAGGGGTATTGCATCGATTATACCGATCTCAACAAACATCGCCCTAAAGATCCGCATTCTTCCCAACATCGACAAGAAGGTCGACGCGCTGGTCGGCACGAAGTCTTCCTCGACCGTATGGATATCACCAGGTCTTGATGATGACGAAGACGCGCCAAACGGCCTTCATTACTTCTGAGTCTTCGTGATACAGAAGATGCCATTCGACTCAAGAATGCAGGCCACCTATCAAAGATGGTAGACAAAATATTCCACCCACATAGACGAATGTGGAAGTATAGATGACATCGTCACAAGAGCATTGAGGAAGCCGCATGTTGCCGACCTCGGATCATCCTCACCTACCCGTAAAGGTCAACCTAAAGTCAACCCCGTAATGCACGTCATAGCTCGTCCGAAAAATTTCGTGCTGGGTTTCACAAAGGTTTAAAAGCCAATCCGCCAAGGTTCAAACCATCAGGAGATGAAGATGCCAAGACAATCCACGACGCACAAGTCGACAGTCGCATTGCCGCCACCTTTGAAGTCCGTGATAAGCAGCCCTCTTCAAAATACTCAAAAGGTCTGAGTTCTCCTCGAAGGACATACAAAAGTCCGCCTGAAGATCTCAAAACTACCGCAAACTCCCTACTCTATCCGTCCGAAAGAAGGAGAGGTCCTTTCTTATACCTCACCGCCTTAAAAACCATAAGTGCAGTTTTGGTACGAGAAGGGGACGCTTCTCAGATATTTCATCACCGAGCATTGAAAGGACCGAAACAAGGTACCAACCTGAGAAGCTCAACCGCATTAGTAAATGCAAGGAGATTACGCCATACTTCCATGCACATCCCATACAAGTCCTCATCGATCACCCACTTCGCAAGTATTGACGGCCGGCCTCGTGAGAATCGCTGGTGGCAATTGAATCAGAACAGACATATCTTTTGCCCCCATCAAGCCATCAAGGGTCAAACCTTAGCGATTTCCTTGTCGAGGCTAACTTCACCGAAAACCGGCCACCGAGTCCAGATCAACCATGCCAAGCCGAACCAATAGATAAACCCAGGATTGCCGGCAAGTCTACGCTGACGGGTTGGGAAAACAGTGAATGAGCTGTATCTCGCTTTTAGGACCGATGGCCAAGAGATCACCTATGCACTTCGGTTCTGCTCAAAATACGAACAACGATGTAGAATACGAAGCCTTAATCATGGACTCGCCTAGCTCAAAGCCTCTGTGCACGAGCTGCAAGTTCACAGGACTCTCAAGTCATAGTGAGTCACATGTTGGGAAAGTACGAGGCAAAAGGCAACAGGATAAGCCTAAGCCACAAGCTTACACTTAGTTCAAGATCCCAAGGAGCAAAATAGCCGAGCCGACGCCTTAAGAACTAGCCTCGCTGCCGACTAACTCGCAAGAAGAGAAGTCAAACAAAAGCATAAGCGATGACGACATCGAGCCGAGGTCAACATAATATGTGACGACGAACCCAATTGATGACTCCCATTCAAGCATACCGAAAAGGCAAGCTACCCCACGACAAGCTCGAGGCTAGGAAGATCTTGAGCAAATCTGCGATATACGCTGAGCAGGAATTTCTATAGAAAATCATACCTCCAACCTCCTAAGGTGCCCGGTCCAAACCGAGCTGATCATACTAGGAGAAGACATGAAGGATCGTGGAAAGTCACATCGACCCTCGGCCCCATCAAGAAAGTCACATGGGATACTATTGGTCGACGATGTTCCGTGACTCAATCGATCTCGTGAAGAAATGTCCGTGCCAAATCCTTGAAACGTGCGAGGCTACCTCAAACCGACTCGCCAAAGATGCAAAGCCTCGCCATCAATGGGGATCGACATCGAGGTCCTTTCTCGCAAAGCTCCGTGGCGCTTTAATTTTGATTGTCGCGATCGACTACTTCACGAAGTGGGTGGAAGCTCAACCTCGTGAAAATCACAAGCAAAACGCCATCAACTTGGCTCCAAGAACATCGCGGTCGGTTCGCATCCCTCATATCATTGTTTTGATAACGGGACACAATTCACGGAAAAGTGTTCAAAGAATGGTGCCAAGAGCTTCGATCCAAAGAAAATTCACCCTGGCTCATCCTCAAGCAAATGGTCAAACCAAGTCACCAAAGACAATCGTGAAAGGACTCAAGACTACCGATCGAGTAAAGGGAAATTGGGTGAAAATTTACCACAAGTCCTATGGTCGATCGAACCACACCGACATCGAACGGAGAAACACCCTATAGTTTGGTGTACGGAAGCAGAAGGATCCCCGCAGAGATCGGTATGCCGAGCCCTCGCATTCATTCTTCTCGATCAAGCAACGAAAAATCTACGAACCGATCTAGATCCGTCAAGAAAGAGACCTCGCCACATCACAAGCTCTGTATAAGCAACAAGTAGCTTGTATTACAACCGCCGGTCAAGTCCCGACAATTCCAAATAGGCGACCTCATGCTTCAAATAATGAAATCAATAAAGCAAAACTCGATAAACTGAAGCTACATGGAAGGACTGCATCAGGTCATCAAGTCCCTGAAAAGGGTCATACAAGTCGTCATATCCGGCAGCAATACCAAGACGCGGGCACATCATCCATCCAAGAAATATTTTGATAAGTGTCAAAGGTTGAGTCTGCTTTCGTCATCAAGTCTATTCAACAGATTTCGAGTCTTGTTTTGTTATTACGCCGGTCTCTATCAATAAAATCTTTTTCGCATGCTTTGTTTGTCACTTATGCATACTATCTCTTCCATTATACTATACCTCTTCTGAGGATGAACCACCCCGACGGATGCGACTATCGCTTAATACGAGGACGAACTCAACGCGTGGGACCACCCTAGTGATAAAACTTGCCAAAAGGAACCTATACTCCGCTCACTTCGGGAAGAGGACCACCCTAGCAATACTTCGCCAAAACAGAACCCCTACCTGCTTATTTCGAGGATGAATACCTGCACGGGAGGAACTACCTTCGCTTATTTCGAGACTAACCACCTTCGACGGCGACCAGCTACCTTCGCTTATTTCGAGGATGAATACTTCGCAGTTAAGACTAACCACTCGCTTATTTCGAGGACTAACCACCTTCATTTGGACGAGCTACCTTCGCTTATTTCAAGGATGAATACCTTCGAGGACTGACCACCCATTTGGAGACTAACCACCTTCGCTTATTTCGAGGACGGACTACCTTCGAGAGACGAGCCACCTTCGCTTAAACGAGGACCACCTACCTTCTTATCGTTACTTAATAAAAGATGTTGTTCTCAAGAGTCAACACGAAACAAAGAAAAATAATTCTTATTTCAAAGTATACAATTAATACATTACGAGGACGAAGAGGGCCCGGAGGGCGGGAAGCCGAGCCAATCCCTAGAAAATCGGGATTCAATGTAGCTCATACTAATCCTACCTCTACCTCATCCCCATCTACGCCAAGAGACCCGCCAGATCGACCTCTAGGGCCCTGAGACCACCTCGGCTGCTCGATGACGCCCGACCTCGCCCTCGGAGGCCCACGCCTCTCGGGCAACGAAGCCTCTCCGAGCTCGCCACCCGAGAAGAAAGATCCGGGACAAAGCAGAGGCCCCAGCGTATCAAGAAGTCGCAGAAGAGGGAAGGCCCCCACGAAAGAAGCACACATTCGAGGAAGGAATGACGAGCCACGAGGCCAAAGGATCGATCTTAATTTCATAAGGAAATAAATACGCAAGAACACCAAGGATTTACGTGGTTCGATCTATGAATAAGATCTACGCCACGGGGTAGAGAGTATTCGTATTGATAATATGAGGATTGATTACAAGAAGTGTAGATGATCCTTTTCCCTTTAATCTAAATTTATTTATACACAATTATAATGACCTAGATCTCGAATCCGAGATCATTCTAAGATAGATTTGAATCCTATCTCTCTAATTAGGATTCTCTTAGATATGACCCAATCTTCCGCATTCCCACCGGCTTGTGAGCCTCTGGCTGGACTTGTTTGGGCCGAGCTTCATGTCGCTTATTTATATTGGGCCTCGATGTCATTCGAGAGTCACGATCCTATCAACATGTAAGTCCTTCTATAATTTTTTTCTTTCATTTCTATTTTATTTTAATTTTTTATCGTATGGAGAGATTAATTATGGTTGTTTATGATTTATATCTTGAATGTGATTTGATGTTGTAGAAAATTTATTTGATTTTTTGTGTATATGTAATGGATATATTTGATTTTGATTTGTGTATGTATGTAATGTGATATATCTAATTTTCATTTGATATATATGTAATGTGGATATGTTTATCAATTTTAGAAATTTCATGTGAATTAGTTTGACATAACAAGCTTCATTAGGCAAGTAATTACATGTTAGAGCATGGGTGTATGTCTATAGACTTAGTTTTATAACTATCACAATAAAACTGAAATGAATTGTTAAATGCACATATTATAATTTATTTATTAAAACATTACTTTTACATGAGATATATGATATGTGCTATAAATCATAAATACGAAATGATTTTTCACGCTGCTAGTTATGACATACTTGACATAGATTTTATATCTACTATCATCTCATGCTAGCATCCCTTCACTATGCAACTAATAATTTGTAAGGACATGGATTATATTAGAATTAGATGAGGACATAGTGATTTATTACAAGAAAAAAGATTAGAATTTGCAATCGAGCATCTTTTGTCAAAATACGTAGTGCTTAGTGCTCGATATTGAGAATTGCGATGATGTATGGGTGTGTTTACTTTTCGCACTACAAAATATATGATCATCATAAATATATCACCGCAATGACACGATGTAATTGCAGCAGAGAAGTCGGGGTTGTCGATTCCTCTAAATTGTGTTTAAGAACAACAAGTAATCTCATGTAGACACATTGTTGTTGTTTAGGCAAAACATAAGCTTGAAAAGGGTTGTAAACAAGGTCGATTTTCACCAAGGAAAGAAAAATAAGCAAAACAAAAGCAAGAATAAAACACAAATAAGATAAAGATAAGAATAAAAGATATTGATCCTAGGGATGTATACTTAGCTTTAGATTATGCGAATGTTGTGTTGATCCATACTAATTTTAATCCACATACATGTGAAAGATCACTCATTTATTCATAGCTCTATCTCGATAAGTCCTATGAAAGTTGATTAGCTTCGATTCTATCACCCTTAGGTTACTAGAGTTTGTACTAACTCCTAGAAGTCTATAAAGATTATACTTCCTACAAATTTACTAAACCCTCTCGATCATCTAGCATTTTTATATCATGAACTCGCATTTTCCATTATTCCCTCAAACCCTCTCAGTCATCAAGGAAACAACTGCACATGCATCAAAGGTGATCAAGAATCTGCATGATAAAAGCACTAAGAGTCATAAACATGCAAAAGGGCGCATGGTATCAAGCACTATAACACACAAAAATCACCAAACACACAATCCCTAGAATCGCTAGATTCTACTACTCATACTAAAAATAAAGGATAAGAAAACATAAAGGAAAGCATAAAGAACAAGGAAGGTAAAGATACGAATGAAGATGAATTAATAAAACAATGTAATGACTAATGAAGAATAAAATAGGTAATTAATATCTACTGTTAGACAATCCATAGTTTATGGAACTTTTATAACATGTGATAGAAGGTACGTTCTTAGGGTTGCAAGTCATTTTCGTCAATTCACCTTAGCAATGCTTCAACACTAAGGGTAAATTTATCCTTTTATATTTGCTTTGTCCTCTACGCAACATCTTTCACTTGCGAGATGAAGATCTTGGGCAAAATCTACGCACTTTCGCTTTATTTGGGCAAATATATACTACCTAATGAGAAACAAGTCATGCCAACAATCTAGACTTTGCTTTTGTGGACGAACAAGAGGTGAACATGTGTTTTGTCGCCTTTGCACAAAGGTCCGAGTCTAAAAGTCAAATACTTCTTTTAAATTCCATCTTTTCTCAATAGATTTCTTGTTACCGCTCATCATCATCCATTCTCAGATAGCTTCAACACTTAGTCGATTTCAGTGTCCTATTTTTCAGTTAGGTTGATATTGATAGTCGAAGCTCTCTCGCTTGGTCTTCATTCTTTGGGCAATCATGCCGACTTTCGATCATGCTCATTGTCTCTCACTGACCGAGTATAAGTTTATCACCATACCGACACTCAAGATGACTCTTCAGCCGGTGGAGAATCTTCAAGATCGTTGTCAGTCAGATGGGTTCCTGTCGATAGTATAAGTGTGACTATTCGCTTGCTGCGTCATGCTAATATGCAGATGTATGAGTATCGCTTGTTTCTTCATTTGACTTATTAGTTGGCCGGTCATCGCATTGATCGGTATCGCATTGTGCCACATGATTTCTTCTGTCAGCTTGACTTTGTGGTACCAACAACGACTTCGGGAATCAACGCTCGACTTTAGCACTAACTAGTTTTCGTGTTAGTTTCACATTTCGATTGACGAGGTCATTTCGGGCTCCGCGCTTATTTTAGCTTCCAAAACACATCGAATAGCACAAAACACTCAAAACAATACACAAGCATGATATCTTCACAAATATTGAAATAATACGAAAATATGAGATCGGTTATAATAACGAGTGAAACCGATATCAAAGCTATTAAAAACTATGCAAACCGAGTGTTATCAAGCATAACTTTTTTATCTTCCGGATTATGTATGCTTCTAATATCTAAGCTATTCGTTTCATTAATTGAAGAATTAATTTGATTCTCGACTAGTTATAATATTCTTATTAAGAATTGTGAGATGAATGTGAATCGAGTGAGTGTAGGTGGTTTCAATCGATAGAACTTTCAATCCTTAATTTATTGAGTTGGCCAATGTTAATAGACGGGACAAGTCTGTCCAAGAGGTATGATAATATGCATTTGATGGAAATCTTAATTTATGCGTACGTATGATGTATCTCAATGTTTAATTCACCATAAATCTGATTATATTCCTAGCATGCCTTATATAATTAGTTGCATCACAGGGTTTCATGTTTACCTACTGAATTTCGACACAATTGATTAATGGTCGACTCTTCGATCTTCCTCGGATCGTGTCCATGAATCGCCTTATCTTCAATATCGAGGTGTAGTAATCTATGGAGAACACCACACGTAACTGTGATTTTCAAAATCACACCGTGAGAAATGTATTATCTATCTTCCACTTGTATTTATAGTGCTCTCCTATAATCCTATTGTGATATGATTCTAGATATCTAATAAATACAACAATTATCCTATTCCCTAAAGATAATTTATTTAAATAATTATCTCGTATCTAATAAATCGATAATATCTATATAGACTATGAGATATATTAAATAAATAATATTAATCGTAATAGAACTTAGTGGGATCATATAGGTGGTCAAAATTATAGTGGTAATAGTTTTTGATCGGACATCCATAGGGTCAAATATAAGGAATAATTGTGACACAAACTGAATTAATTATCTTATATACAAATCAAATATAAATTAATTCATAAATATTTATTCATTCCACTAGAGAACAAATGTTCGACTTATCTTTTATTACCGGGTTAAGTCTGACTTGTACTTAGACCTTGAATCCTCAGATTAAGATATCACATGTTCATTAATTATTTACATTACTCAATACTTAAAATAATTAATCTCTTTAAAGTTTTAGTATCACTCAACCTTATTATTGTACTTGAACCAACTCAACCTACTCGTTTAGTACAATAAAACTTTGAGCTCCTTATGATGTCATCATTCCATATGGATACTGACGATGACATATGACAAGATAACATACAAAGCATTGCACACACAAGATATGGACAATTGGTTATCTCATGTAATCCTCACCATAACAAGTTAAAGTTATGGTCATTAACTTATACTCAACTAAAACTTTATCGAGGTTTAGATCAATATAAATTCATCGAGATCTCACTACTACATATATAAGCTTTAACTACGCATAAAATCTAGTATGATGCCGCACCTTAGAGAAGGGTGTAGAAAGATAGCACACACACCACGCACTATAGACTAACATAATACCGCACATACACTATCCATAATAAGTATATTCTATATCAACTATGACTACATATAATTTGCAAAAGACTACGATTATAACCATAGTCTATATCAACTATGACTACATACAATTTTGGAAATATGCTACGATTACAACCGTAGTCTATTTTGCAGTATTTAGACTATGTTTTAGGAAACAACATAGTCTTAATGCCAAATTTACTACGCATTTTTACCCAAAATTTGGTATTAAGACTGTGAATTATTAAATCGTGTTATTATATTTTTATACTAGCTTTTCTATTACAACTGTAGTCAATTTAGTAAGACTATGATTGACTTTTCAAATCGTGTTATTATATCTTTGTACTATGATTTTCACGATTTCAGACAGTTACTTTTATTTAAAATCTATACAATTAACGAGCAAAGATAATAGAAAAGAGATTAATATATAATTGCTTTCATTACATTCAAAATCAAAATATTTCCCAGAAATATAAAATATTAATCCAATCTATAATCCAATCTATTTTCATTACGGCCACAAAATCATACAAGAAAATATCGCCACATCACATGATAAAATAACAAGAATTTTCACCACAACATCCAATCTGTTTCATTATGGGCACAAGATCACCAGTACACAAATATTCACACATCACAAACAAAACACAAGAACATATCCCCATACAACAAGACAAAAAATCCAAAAGATCATGTTCTTACAACTAAACCATCACAATACTATATGTGAAGAACAGAAATTAGATTCAAATGAACTTTATCAATGTCCCTGAGACTAAGTCCATTTTGAAACTATTAACAATTCAAAATAGAATATTAACATTCTGTATATGAAAATGATTATATTAAAGAGTTTTTAGGAATAAGAAATAAATAAAATACTTATCTCTACATGTGAACGTAAAAATAGATCCACTCTTCATAACTTCTTTAATAATATCTTTCATGAAATATAGTACAAAGAACTCGCATTTTTTGAATCGGGTTGTTCTGATACTTTTAAATATCAAATATTAGCAAGAAGACATGTATATTAAATCCAACATAAAAAAAGAAAACAGTTATGATTGGTAAATAAAAATACCTTTGAGTTTCCAAGTCGGTTGTTTTTCTCTTTTCTCCAATTTTACATTAAACATAAAAATTACCCTTCAAAAATTAATAGATAGTTAGTGTTTCACCTATAGAATATTAAAATTTATATGCAACTAGAAAATTAAAATCTTACGTGTTCGACAATATTTTCCGCTTATCATCACGATCATGACGTAAGAGGTCAATAAGATAAATTGTTTCTCCATGAGGATCAACTACTATAAGAATTCATGTTCCATAATCCATGGAAAACATATATATTATATATGTTGAGAAAAAGAACATATTGTGATAAACTAAGATTTAAGACTTACCTACATTGCACTCTTTATCACTAATTGATTTTGAGATAAACCCTCAAATCTATATACCAAGCACGTGTTCAGCATCTTGATACCTTGGGAACATGATATGTTAAATGGATTCACAAATCCTAGTCGATCATTGCACCAAGACTTTCCTTCAACTCTTCGAATAAGGACTAACAAATAAATAAAATGTATTAAATAAACATATACTGACATTGCAAAATAAGTTTTGAAAGAGTAATTCTTACCACATGTAAACCACAATGGAATTTCCTAATGGGTTGTAAATCACAAAATTGACGATGTCTTCAAGATGTACGAAAATCTCAACGGGCTTATCCAATGATTTCAATCTTGATATGGAATTAATATCTCTTCCCTGCTCACAAAGTTTTTTCAACATGCAACAACAATATTTCAATGACGAATGCAAAGTGTCAAACACTTCACACTCCTCTCCAACAGCTTTGTGTCGCACTTTGTTTTCTTAGTAGAAAAGACATCCTAATTTATATAAGCATAATGTAACTGAAGTTTATCAAGTAATAATGATAACAAATGATTATATTAAACTAAAAATAATACCAAGAAGGTATCAACTTTCTTAATGAAGAGCACTCACATCATCCTCCTTCTCATTCTCCTTCACCTTCTCCTCGAGGTTTTCATCCACCTCAAAATTCAATTGTTTAATGTAACAACTTCTTTTCTTCATTATCTTTAAGGTCTTGAGATTATAAATCCATTTCAAGTTTTCTAACTATATCAGAGTGACATATCATTTCTGTTGATCCTCAATTTTCTTATTTGCCTCCTTCAAGTTACCCGACTATTCGCTATTCATATGTTGTCTCATCTCCTGCATGCTTGAAGAAAATATAATGAGTAACATAACTACCTACCTTGAACATGCCTGTATGCTAGCGCTAGAGGCATATGTAAGCAAATCTTCTCCCAAAGTGTTAGCCTTGAGCTCACCTTCTTCCTTGCCGTATATAATCATCCTTTAGTTAGCAAGAAAATTTCATATTAGCTAAATGCTTTTATAATGCATGTATTATAAAAAATGCATTTGTTTATCTTACAACCTTCGCACGGTTTGCTTTAATTTCTCATCTTCTATATCGTCATTCTTAGAACTCATGGTTTTTCCACATGATAACCCTATCTATATCATCGCCGCCACATAACTCATCCTTCACAATAACAAAAATATGTACATATGATATGAAGCATAAAGGAGAACGATCACGGTGCTCAAGAAAAAAGTAAGAAATGAAATTAGTGAAAACTACCATTGTTTCAAATTAAACCCGCATAGCTTCTTCATGAAAGTATGTGGGTATATGTTCTTCTTTACTCTTTTGTTTTCATTCCATTTCTACAATATGAAGTGAATTCATAATTAAAATAATTGAAAACATCGACAACTTATGATAAACTTGAAGTATAGTTTACCTTAAACCTTCTATTACTCTAGAGAGCACAATTTCACCAAATCTTCACCTAGAATACCACCGGACGGGGTGATCATTCAATTTCGAGATTGTCTTTGTTGGGAACAATGTATTTTTATATAATTTAGATTTCCACTGTCGCTACTTTATGTTTGCAAATTCTTCACATCCCGCCTCCAAGTCGTTTGAACTACATATGCCACCTAATAAACAAAAAGAGAATTGGTCAAGTTATTCAATAAAATCGAAAAATAATATAATAATATGTTGTTGATAAATAATAAAACACATTATAAATACTTTAAACAAGCATACTTACATTCACATGCCCCAAATAATGTCTTTCACTTGTGGCACCATTTTCAAAGTCTTATAACTTATCTTCACCTCTGTCGAAAAGAAGGTCGATTGTATACCGAAGTCGCTCAACCAAAAGTATACTCTCAATTGACTCGCAATCGCACGAGGTGTTATAGAGGAAAGTCAACCCAGTCGCCTCAAGGAAAACTTAACAGTCCTAATGTTCGTGTTGCTCACGTAAAACGATTAAAACCTAAACACTCTAATACCAACAACGAGATTTGAAACAAATGAGAAATCAAAACGAGAATCAAGAAGAACCTAAGCTGTGGTTTGTCAATCCCGAGCTAAACTACGTAAAGCAATAGATCTAAACTAGAGGTTGTCAAACCTATGATGAACTACTAACACGGAAACCGAAACAAATCAAAAAGCAATTAAACAAGATCTCCAAACAGAAACGATGTAATTCAAAGATAGAACGATTCAATCATGAAATTGTTCAACACCACTTGCATAGAATTCGATTATTAAAGTCGAAAGCAAGAACTAATCAAGAACCCAACAAGAACAAGAATTAAACAAGCAGATAAATCAAACGTAAACGAAACGATCAAGAACAATGGAACAAATAACCGAGAAATTACTTTCAATCCAATCCAAAATAACACATCGATATTACTAGAAAATGTAAATCAAATAACCGACGCTAGAATTCATAAAGAGATAGAGTAATACGTAACGTGAATCAATGTCCGAATTGTAGAAAATTGAATAATGATGAACTTGAGCTCCAGCCGCGCATTTTAGAGAAACCAAAAATACGAAATTCGAATCGAGGAAATAACCTAAAATAACGATATATATTAAGGCACCAGCCGGGCTGAAAGCGAGTGTACGCTACTGAGGGCGAGGCGGCGCGCAAGGAGCGCGGTGAGGCTACGGGCGAGGCATCGGGAAGCGCTCACCCGCGAGGAGAAATTGGGAATGCGCGCCGGAGGAGCTTTCAGCCGCGGATGAGCGCAAGGAGGCGCCAAGGGCAGAGGTGGCACATAGCCTGAGGCTCACCCGAGCGCGAGGGAATTGGAACGCCACGGAGTGAGCCGGTCAGGGCCAGACGGGCGCGGACGGACGGCGTAAGGCTGGCGCAGGTAAAGCGCGGATGTTCGCATGCACGGGGTGCGTGACTTCAACAATTGCTTCGTCCGAACTCCGATTAGGATCCGCACTTATGAACCTATCGCGATGCTCTTCATTATACTTGATCCGTAGATTCATTTCATCCTATTTAATGCTGATTTTCTGTAAAACATTGAAACGAACCAAGTAAGTCCGAAACGATAAATAATAAAACTAATGGCATAAATGGATAAACTAATGAAGACAACATGCAAAACAATACTAATAATAAGCACAAATGACACCAAACAACTCCCCACACTTATTCATTTGCTTGTCCTCAAGCAAAGTCTATACAAGCAAGAATAGAAGAATACCAACTAAACTTAATCTAATCAATCAAACCTCTTTTGCAATTCCCCTTACATGATGAGTAAAAATCAAGGTTAATGAAACAAATCTAAGATTGTAGAATGTCAAATAAACAAGAAGATTATTTTTGCTCGCACCCAACTCTGTTAGGGGTAATTAACTAAAATGATTACCTTTAGCAACAAGTTTTCGAGAACACAAAGAAAGTATAAACAAATTTTGAACAATGTTCGAAAGTGAAGTCTCGATGAATTCGAGTCTCCTATCGTGGTTTCCATGCCCATTTCTCAATATACGAGAAAGAGGCGTAATCCCATCCTCCATTTATACAATCTCAACAAATTATCGAGTTTTCATTCTCCTTCTTTTCTTATTCACTTTTTTTTTTTTTTTCAAACAAGTATATAGGTAACCAAACCGTTAACACCCCCCAACATTAGCCGGACAAATCACATCAATAACCCCGATTTAAGATTTATTCACACAACCTCGCTTCATTCACATTGCACTTCAATAACGTAACATCGATAAAAGAGAACACATCAAGGTTCACCAATACCACGTAGTTCGTGTGCATAAATTATAATCCTAACTTATTCGTGATAGACAAAAACTTGAGTACAAGATGACAAAATAAGATAGATCCATGGTGTCAATCATGCACATACCCCGAGCACAACATATACAATATATCATCAACAACTCCCCACACATAAAAGAAGCATCTCCTCGTAGCTCTAAACATGAACAAAGAAAAGAAAGCAAAAAGAACGAGATCGCCTCGATAATAGGTGTAGAAAAGGATCGATGCATAACGAGCTCCAAGGATAGCCTCAAGAAACACCACAAAAGACAAGAAAAACACACAAACCACAAAAGAAAAACAACACCACCGAAAAAAGGACGAGAGAAGAAATAAGGAAATAAAATATATTTCCAACAAAGGAAGCATCACCGCTGGTCCGGCGCGGCGGTGGATAAGCGCGGATAGGGACCAAAGGCCCCACCGGGCTTGAAGGTCGGCCAATGCTGCTCATGGGTGTCTAGTCGCTTGAAACATCTTCGACGGAAATCAAACGCTTGTGAAGATTGACCGAAATCGCTGAATCGCGTAGATTGTGTCAAGACAAATACCTCATCACGGAACTCTCCAAAACCTCGGTCATTGATTGATTAAGATTCAGGATTGTCGACCCATCACCGCCTATATTCCCAAAGCTCGATTCCGTGAGGAGCTAAAGTCCCAAATTGTCGTGGAATGCCTGCTAAACTGCCAAAACTGAATCAAATGAGCCCTAAGACCACCAAAGCATCGCCGGACTGATGGAGAGGCGGGCGAGGCTAAGGGCGCAGGCGCGCTACGGAGGTGCGGCGGTGAACCGCGCTCACCCGAGGCGAGGGAATTGGGAACGCGCCCGGAGCGAGCCGACGCTCAGCGGCGGGACGAGGCGAGGGCGCGCGGGCGAGGCGGGCGAGGCATCGAGCCTGCTCACCCGAGCACGCGAGGGAATTGGGACGCGCCGGAGGAGCCGCGGCACGGACGGAGGCGCCGGGCGCTGGCGGCGGCGGTGTGCGCGGATGTTCGCTGCGCGACGGGCCGGCGCGACTTCAACACCATCTCGCTCTTCGTCCAACTCCGAATTAGGATCCGCCACCTATGAACTCCTATCGCGATGGCTTCATTATACTTGATCCTTGGTAGATTCATTTCATCCTATTTAATGCCGATTTTCTGTAAAACATTGAAACAAACCAAGTAAGTCCGAAATGATAAATAATAAATGAACTAATGGCATAAATGGATAAACTAATGAAGACAACATGCAAAACAATACCAAGAATAAGCACAAAATTACACCAAATGTATGCTTATTGAGTCAGATACGATTCTCTACCACTATTACAATCTCCTATCCGAATTGTTTACTGATCGATATGTATGTCTATTTATCTTCTATATGTTAGATCATACAAGGTTTAGAAGATCACAAGTCTCGTATGATTGGTCAAGCTTAATGAGATATAAAAGGATCACCGAGACAACTTAGGACGAGTTGTCAAGATAGTATGCAGATATATGAAGTGAATCGACTGTCTTTGTTCTATACCGGTATGTCTCCACGATTGATGATCACAATGAGATGAATTCTTCTATCTCACCGTGAAGAACCTAGATCTCAAAGGACTTTACGTTGTTCTAAACCTCGATAAGGTATTAGTGGTATACGAGTTACCGACCATCACTTGACTTGTCATAGTAGGTTATGATGAGATAACCCAATATTCTCCGTGATTTCGTGCGATAAAGGTTTCAGATGTCATGCTAGTTATCTCAGACGAGTCACCTTATCCGCTTAGGATGATGACGCCCTTAAGGAACTCAAAAGGTTTATTTTACTAACCCCGCAGTCGAGTTATCTCAAGCAATAATAAGGTCGAGTGGTACTTTAATAGATTAAAGAGATTAATTATTTTAACAATGTAACGTTATAAATAATTAATGGACTATGATATCTTAAGCACGGGATCGAAGTCTAAGTGCAAGCCCCGAGTCAACTTCGAAATAAAGGGTAAGTCAACATTTATTCTCTAGTGGCATGAATAAATATTTATAAATTAATTTATGTTTCAACGAACATAAGATAATTAATTTATTTGAGGCCCATTTTTATTCCTTGCATTTGATCCATGGTCGGCCCATAAAGCCTCTCGGAGTGCCAAGAATTTCGCTCACCTTATGAGTGTCACACCCCAACTTAGAAGGCACGTGACGTCAAGTGATTAAAAGCAGGTTAAGTTTTAAGGCGGGACATAAAATACATAATAAGAAGATATGATCATAAAATCAAGCAAAGATCTCCTCTATAACTAGGACATATCCCGAGAAGTGAACAAATAATCCACCAATGTAATTATATCGACAACATAACTTCAATGAACATGATTTTGATTAGATAGTAATGCATGGAAACAAAATAGCATTATATCCTGCTTACTATACCGTCAACCACATAGCATGCTCTTATCGAGACTCACAACATAATAACATTATAATAACATTGTTCCCAATCGTAGAGCAAAATAAAGGACAAGAATACATCAATGTAATATATATAACAAAGATCGCGGAAGAGAAGGCATGAAAGAAACCGCACCAACCCTCGGCCGTCATTCAAATTTTCCTCCATCTCGTGAAAAATATTTGAAAAGATTTTAAGTAGTACTAGCGCTCACCGAGGTTTTTAACTTAAAATAAAATCCATGATACCGTGTTCGAGCACTTACCTTAGAAGGTTTTAAAAGTAAACCCACTCTAAGTAAGCAAAGAGATTTTCCTTTGATACTGACCGTATTATTGTTGCTCCCATCATAGAACCACATACGGAACGTATCACGCCATTTCATCACATCTCAAATTAAACATATCCAAATACCCCACAATATCTCACCGAACATATCTAGTCAACCCACCGAACATATCCAAACCAATCATCAGGACTTCTCGTGGTCTATCCTCGCCGTAACCTTAACCACTTCATTATCATTTCCGTGTGGACTTCCGGTCTATCCCTTCGTAACTATAACCACGAAGTTCGGGTCTTTCCCCCACGATCAATACTCAAGATGGTGATCAACCAAATAGATATCCCAGCACAATCACAATAGAACCATATCCTGAGTAAGAGAACAAGAATTTCTTTAAAACATTTTCACGGACACATATTTTATTTTTGAAATATCGAGTAAATAACTCAAAATAAGCATATATAACCCAACACGAACAAGAAAACGCCAACCGGGAGATATCCACAGATCCAACGACCACCGATCGCGACCGGGCAGTACCGTAACAAGACGGAACAACTTTTGGAATCACATCCCACAAAGCAAAGAAACAATGTGATCCAAACGAAGATCGGTTTAAACAGGGTTTTCAACTCTTCAACCCACATTCGCACTCTCCGGTTTTCAAATCAACTCTTGAATGAAAATATATTCGTGGCATCAAGACCAATAATGGGTACCTTCAAAATATGCATGCATGCAAGGACACAAATCTAGGAGCGGCGAAGCTTCAAAATCGATGCCTATTCTCAAATCCAGATAAACCATCCAAAACCGATATGAAAATGGAAACATAAGTATATGCATAACAAGGAACATGGAATGACAAACTATGTTAAATGGATAACCCGGCATGTATCATTTAGAAACTCAAACGATAAAACATCCCGACATACAAAACACGAAAACGAATCGGTACTTTAGTGGAACGGATAGCCGGAACTCAAAACCCAAAGGGCCCATAGTTAAAGGCCCGTCCACTGAATCGGCAGCCAACTTGGCGCACGGCAGTAGTGGCGTGGCGGTTCAGATTGTGATTTTCTAGCCGCTTTTCTCGCCCCTTTAGAAACCCGAGTTCTATGCTATGCTATCTACTAAAAGCGGAACCAAAACATGAAAAGGATAAAACAAAAAAGTGTTGCCGTGGCGGTTGATCGACGGTGGCCGGCACAGTTGCACGATGCCGCCGCCAGCCTCCCTACCGATCCCCACACCTCCATGTTCCGATCAAATTGTTGTTTAAGTCGCCAATATAGTACGAGGTCCTTATAGAACTGTAAGGTCGACCCAAGTCGAATCTCTCGGGATGGCTTAACAGTACGGTTCTATGTTAAACACAAAACGGAAAGGAAATACTAACGCCCTAAAATAATGGGATCCGCCACGAACCGACAAAAACAGGAAATAAAATAAAGGTAAAATGATGCACTTGGACAACAAGAGAATCAAGGATACACTAAATTGAGATGTTCTGTGGTTCAAATCTATCCTCGCTATTAACGACCCACTGACCAAGACATAATGCATAAAACACTCACGCCTCACCTAGCGTGACAACAATAACTAATCTCTTTACCACGCCAATGTTAGACTTGAACTTAATGACGAGAATCTCTCAATCAAACCGCCATCAATACTAAAGGATATTTAACTACAAATGCACACGATAACAAAAACCTTATCCACATATATTAATTACTCAACAACAAATCAATCTCTCGATCACGCTTGTTTTCAAACTTATATCTAACATAAATATGCTCACATTATTTCATAGTCAAACATAAGCACATAATCAACCTACACTATTCTCTAACACCATGTATGAAGATCATGAAATAAACAATTTATACGGATAAGAAAATTGCAAATCATCAACATAATTAATCACTTATCAAGACAAGAACAATCCAATATTTATTTCCAACAAATCAATAATTCATCTCATGGTAGAAATTATCCCATATCAATTACATAGACATAATGAAACGAGAAAACTTATAAACCATTCATCGATAAATTGCCTTCCAAAACTGAATCGCACAATCCAATTGTTAATCCAAATGCACAATAATTAAATGGAAAGGGGGAAAATAAAAGAAAAGAAAAGAAAAGGAAAAGAGAAATAAACTAAGTGCTGCCCGTGGAATTGTGTTTGAATAGTGGTGAATTCTAATTTATATAACCTCAAAAAGCCCATCAAAACTGCCACCGCCAAAATCACCACGGACGTGGGACGGGTTACCGACACGAGAGGAGCCCAATGGATGGAAGCGGAGCACCGGACGTGGAAGAGATGGCCCAACCGATGCCGGACGGTAATCCAATACGGACGGTGGCGTGTGTGAGGCCGACGGGGAAACGGCGCCGTATGTAGCCGAGTCAAGTCGCCGGGTGGACAGGAGGCTGAACGAGCTGGAGACAGTGGAGGCTGACGCGCTGGGTGCATGGAGCGCGCGCTGGGGCATGCCTGTAGCCGGACGTCGCGCAAGCGCCGACGCGCGCACAGGCACGCGCGCGATACTGTTGCCTGCTTCTCGTCCGAACTCCGACCACGATCCGCTTATACTATGGACTCCTACCAGATGATCTTTAACATTTTAAACTTTTCAAATCCATCCTTGTAATATCCATTTCATCCTATTTAACATCGCTTTCTACAAAACATCAAATAAACCAAATTAGTATGAATCGATAAATACTAATCAAAATAACGGCATAAATAGGACAAACCATGGAAATGGCATGCATAAAAATATGAAGAATAAGAACAAAATCATACTAAACAACTCCTCCACACTTAAACCTTTGCTTGTCCTCACAAACATTATTACCACGCACACAAGAAAAGAAATCGAAAACACATATTCAAGCGGATTATCCACAACTTCACGCTTTCCTAGAATTTCTAAACCGATACACTTTTTTATGGTAATGAATTAGCAATGATTGAGCATGCGGTTTAATCCAAGCAAATCCCAACCGATCTATATGCATATAATAATCGAATAGCTAACTCATATAGATCCTTGCATAACACATCTCATTTTCAACATAACACACAACTTCCAATACCGTATACGTGACGATCAAGGAGGATTACAAAGACAATATTCATTAAGTCAAACCTTCGAGTTGAAAACCCGAGTATCCTAATGTGGTTTTCCATACTATCACTTTTTAGCTTCCATTCGAGAAGCAACATGGAGCGAGATGAGAGAGCCCTTATTCCAACCTTGCTCACTTATTCAATCCATCAACAACTTATTCCAACTCTTTTATTTTTGTTTTTATTTTTATAACAATTTTTTTTCATATTTTCATAATTTTTTCGAGATAAGACACGCATGGGCCATATAAATAGCAACGCATAATAGACCACACATATCACTTCATCACAATTTACTTCGACGCTCCCCACAACCAGATCAATTATCAAGCCAAGTCACAAATCGATAAGAATTACTAGAAATTAGTTCGAGGTGCATACCCAATCAAATCATACTCACTCAACTCTACTCATATACTAGACGATAAAACATACTCAAACCAAACAAAGGTATAAAATAGAGGACGATACACCCAAACAAACACAAGTCACATGCAAACACATAAAGACGACAAGCACGCCCACATTTTAGTCAAAACCAAAAGGTAAAAATGTAGAAGTGAACTTCCTAAAATTGGGAGAGCATGAACTAGGTATGGCGGTGACGATCTGCTGGCTCGAGTGTTCATGCTATGCATTCGCCATATTCTCATCTCACTTATTTAAAAACCCCGAAAGAAACGAAATAAATGAAACAAAATGATAAAACTAATAAACTCGCTGGTCCTTCCACGCAGTCATTGCTTAAATGGCACGAGCTCCATTAATGAAAATGGACTATCCATAGTCCTTCAACCAGGAATACTATCTCAACCAAAGCATCGAGTAACATCTAAGCATAAAGATACCAAGGCAAAGAATAATAAATAAATTAAACTTAAATCAAACATCATATTCTTCAAAGAAAATAGATAACCTCAACTCCTAGAGCACAATACTTGGTGAATTAGGATGTTGAATATTATAGATGTTATCTCAAATTTTGTCCTCTCCTCATCCTTCAACCGGTTTGGAAAGAGATCAGTTGTCCATACTTACCTCACTGACGACACTGACTCTTCATCGTCATCATCCGTCTCGATTCTTCCTCAACTTCATCATTTAAAAGAATATGAGAAGAAGTCTGCCCATTGACCGACATCTCCTCCACACTTTGGTTGTTAACCACCTTCCACTTTCCTCGCTAACCGACCGACTCTGGATCATTATCTCGATAGATGCTTCCAAATTTTCAACCTTGTTAACTCGTCTGTATAAAAGACATCGCCAGTCTTCCAATGTTGGCTTCACCGACCGACTTGACCGAATGAAAGCCTCGCAATGTATCTCCAATGCTCGGCCACCGATCACATCGAATAAGAGGTCCTAACTATATGAAGAACTCGAGGATGCCTCTAGTAGGATCATAGGTTGATGCTCATAGTTCTTCGAATCGCTAAAATAATCGAATCGGGCTCCTTCTTCGTAAGAAGAATTTGCCAAATACGACGAGCTTTCCTCCTCCTGCCTCGTCTGACTATATTCGTATCGTCGAACCCCGCATTAACAAGACACCAACCGATCGAGCTAAAAACACACCAAATTTACTCGCAATCGCATTTGGTAATTGTAGCGTGATAAGTTAACCCAAGTCGCCTCAAGGAAAACTTAACAGGTATTGTTCGTGTCGCACACGTAAAGCAATTAAATCCAAACATTCTAATTCCAACAAGCGGTTTTCAAACATACGGAATAGAAATAAGGAAAATAAATGCGAATCCTAAGTCAGTTGTCAATTCAGCTAAACTAATAAAGCAATCTAAACCAGGTTGTCAACTTAGTCAACTACGAAAGGTGGATAAATCAAGCAATAAAAAAGCAATATAAATTAAAGAAACATGAAAACAATCCATTGTCACTATGGAATTCAATCCACAAAATACCAATTGCATGAAATGTAAATTAATCTCAAACAAGAAATCAAAGCAATATAAATCAAAACGAAGATGCAATAACATAAATCGATTAATCGAACAGCAAAACCAAAGCATAAAACAAATAATCAAACTAAATAATTCTATCGATTAAAAGAGAATGTAAAATGAACTAAGATTGTATCCGCTTTGTCTCAAGAACTCCCCGAAGAAATAAGAATGTGCACAATACGCGGTCGCGCCGTAAGGAAAATAAAACCTCGAGCTCCTTTCTTTAACCTGCCGTATATATATAAATTAAGAGCGCTACCACTATGGAGTGAGTTCGCTGAAAATCATTCGTATTGAGACCGAACCGGATCGAAAGTAACGCCGATAAATAGTTCGCCTCACAACCGAAAGCACCGCTGAGCCGAACGCGCTGGAAGAGGCGAAAGGCTACCGGAGCTCGCGCCGCCGGGAGTGTTGGGCGACGGGCACTGGATTCCCATCGCGGATGGTGGACCAGCCCGGCGGGGTGCGTAGTCTCAGCGAAGCGAGCATCGCGAACGGCGGCTGCGTGCGGGTACGGTACAGCCGGGCGCTGGCTACGCCTAAAGGCGCTGGGGAAACGCCGGTGAGCGGATGAACGACGAGGCGGCGCCAGCCGGGCGCTGGTGGCGCCGAGGCCACTGCTGAGGTCGCGCGCTGAGCCAAGGCGGAAGCGGCGACCGGCACGGAGCTGCTGATGGAAGAACGCGCTGGAATTGGCAACGCGACCTGACGAAGCTGGTGGTTTCGGCGAGCTGGGATGCTGTAGCGGCGGGCGCTACTACCGCTGCGACGGGATGCGCTGGGCGAGGTTGGCGCGACGCTGGGTTCCAAACGCCGACGCAGGCACGCGCAGCGGGCTCGACGCGACGAAGCGCCGGGAAGTGCCGAGCTGGACGCGCGCGGGTGGTATGGCGCGGCGGCATGCGCGTGAGGATGATGCGGCAATGAGTCGCACGATTTTGACGTTGGGCTTCCGCTTCGCGCTCAACTCAATTGTGATTCGCTGGCGCCCATGAACTCCTATCGAAAATGCTCTTCAATATACTGATCCTCGCACATCTAATTCATCATATTTTAATGCCGTTTTCTACAAAACATAGAAACAACGGGCAGTCCGAATCGATAAATATTAATCAAACCAACGGCATAAATAGGACAAACCACTAAAATTGATATGTAAACAAAGACTAAGAATAAGCACAAATTCATACCAAACACCAACTAAAAAACAAGATCAC